>JAZGTJ010000614.1:0-25571 GCA_036877575.1 Botia almorhae | reverse complement strand
TACTCTGTCCCAGACTATTTATCATTTAAACAGACTAGATGGAAGCCAAGCTAAACAATAAACATGACTGGCCAGACAAAACAATTGTGCTGAAGGTGGAGAAAGTGGAGAAACACTTCAAACACATTCAAGCAAGAACCATATGTGATGTTTCATAGCAAACTTTGTTATATATTGTGCCACTTATGTATATTTACTGCTGTGTATAAGAGCACTCCATGTATGATTAGTATGAGTTTGAGTGTATGAGTTTTTTTATTTTTTTAGTTGTGGATGTTCTGCTCTCTAATGGAAACATGAAGTAGCTAAAATAATTACAGTGAATAAACACATCTATTCATCTTGTCAACAAGGGTGTCTAATTATAGCATGCAAACCTAATTAATGGGAACCTATTTTCCATTGTGGTTAGTTCTGGAAAGGCATGCAACTCTGGTTCTTGACTGGTTCTACATCTGTGTTTGAGTTTACTGTGTATGTGCTTCCACGTGCCCCCAGTTTTTCCCCCTGGAGGCCAACAGTGATCAGTAGAGGTTAAAAATTACATATCACGTCTCTGCACCCATTGGTCTCTCAGCTGCTCTGTCACTGGCTCCACGGGTCCCACGGGTCAGCCTCTCATTCCTGCTCCTCACCCACCGCTGTTCTGAGGCTCTGCTAGGATCCAGGGCAATTACCCATCTCATTTAATTGGCATTATCATTTTAGCATGCTGACAGAGATGGATCACCACGCTTGACCAGACCACTAGAGTCTTCAAAAAGAGGGAGAGTGAGAAAGAGAGAGCGTAAGTTAAAGAATGCAAAACAGAGGCTAAAATGACAATAATTTGTTTTGCGTTAACTTGCAACTCTCTGAATTACTATTTTTATAAATCAATGTTTTGTGCATGCATAAATGCATACAACAATTTCAGTCCAAGTGTCCATCAATTCCTACAAGAACAAATAACATTTTAAGTACGTTAAGGATTTAAACAAATGGCTAAGACAGAAGAAATAGAATAAAAATACGAAAAAACAGAATTTATAAAAAGTAGGAAAATTATACTTATGTTGAAGAGAGATTTGCTGTTACCTTTATAAGTAATCTCATTTAAATTTGTGCTAAATAAATCTCTTAGACTTACTTTAAAGGAGGAACCCAAGCCATATATGGGCATAAATATCATTCTTGGGGTGGGCTATTTCAGGGCAATAAGTAATCACCCTAGCAACATTCATAAAACACTTTCAAATACACTGGCCATTGCATTGCCACACCATGGCAACCATTCACAGCACCAGCATTGTGACAGGTTTTGCATTGGCATGCACACCAAAAATATATAGATTATTATTGTCTTGTCACATAAACAATACACAAAAATTTGGTTCTGTGATAAAAGCTTTTGGTCTGTCCCCTGCAATGGCTGCAAAAGTATGCAGATTGTCTTATTTTCATTTTGTATGAATGAAAATAGAGCAAATGAGATGAAAGAAATCAGGGTAAGAAGTGCACATTACCCTAACCCAGCGTGAGGCCTCAGTGGGTCCCAATGAGTGAACATGCTGCACTGCTATAACTTACCACTGCTAAACCTGTCATCCGAAATAAGTAGCCCCATTAGATAAAGCCTGCACTAAATTAACGCATGTGAAATACTGTGGATCCCCAGGGCCGTGAGCAAGAATATAACCTGAATGACTTTGTGAATCATCTGCCTTGGGAATTGGCTTATTTTGAGGGGATTTGTACACCTAAACTGCATAAACCTATATTTATGTTGTCATCTTTTCAATCAATTGGTTATTTTTTAGAATTAGCATCTTTTCCATTTCCTTGACACATCAGTACCAATATATCATTCACACACTGCAGTAGTAATGCTACGAGTATTGTTTTCATTCTGTTATGACTTTACAATTATACAATTCTACAATTGTATAATTGTACAAACTATACAATTCTTGATGTTGGTGTTGACTAAAGAGGTTATTATTATTATTAAAAGTTTAAAACTGAATATGCTTTAAAAAAATTGACAGCATGCAGGTTGTGTACAACTACTACTGAAAAAGCTCTCTCCAGGTAAAACATAAACAACAAATTACTTGGTGCACCTTTAAAACACTTTCAGAACTTTGAACACAAAACAAATAAAGAAGTGGTGTTTAAATTGATGCTTTTCGAACAAATCATTTTTTTATAGTGTTTTGGCAGTGTAGGCATACATGTGTGGCTATCACCAGTCAGACCACATATGAGACACCAGACTGATGGTGACATAAGAAAAAAATAAAGCCAGACATGCTGAGACATGGTCACCCAGTGTCTCTTGTGCTACACACTGTCATCCAGCCCACACTGTATAAGAAATGAAAAGCATAAGAGAGACACTAATAAAAATAGCTTTAAGAGTGGACAGGAAGCAGTACTTCATTACTCACCTTACCCTCCCTCGCCCGCTGTAGTACAAATGTGCTACATCCTGCACAGCCATGCATCACCATTGGCTAAAAAACGAATGGGCTGTCGGCCCATATTTACCTCCAATTGTTCATGCACTCTCATGTGCACTTGTGTAAGATGTAAATATGAACCAGGTCCATCATCTGCCTTGCACTGGAAGCAGGCGGATCAAATTATTTCACTGGGATTAAGCTTATTGTTGTAATTGCAAAGTTAAAGCTTCATACCTTCATGCTCTCCAGTATGTCTGAGCTAAATAACCTCTTGGTTGGTATGTAAATAGAGATGGCTTAGCAGTTTCAGAATGTCATAAAGCTATGGTGCTCATGCAAGTAATGCAGATGTAACATCAACAGTCAAAGCAACAAACTTCTAAGCTTAAGTATTAAAAAGCTATTCTATCATCATTCCTCATTATTGGTATTTATTTTAGGAGATGGTAACCGCTTACTTCTAGCATCATGGAGGTGAGTTTTTTTATAGGCAAGCTTTGCTCACAATTTCTTATGAAAATGTAAAAGCTAGTCTAAGAGCTACACGTGAAACCATATAAAACACCCCAGAAACATCTTAGAGACATGGGGATTGGCTCTTTTAAATCAGACATACATCTATTAGTCTAATAGTTTTACCATGTTAACTGTCTAGCTACACCCTAGCAAACATTTACAGTACTCTAGCAACCATGTTCTGAAATTAATAAACCATATTTTAGCATTGCAACATTGTAGAGACGTGGGTTGGCTTATTTGAATTGGGCTATCAGTGGGCTTTAGGTAAACCATGCTAACATCATGGAAAATCATACTAGCATCATGTTAAAACACGTTAGCTATGTTACTGTGCTGTGCTCATGCAGGTGCTTTTATTTTGTAATTTATATTATTCTGATTGATTATTTTCACTGCATTGTAATACAGTAAATACTATTTATCACCATAAAATAAAGGCAGTAACAAATACCATATAAGTTTATGTTAATTTAATGGTTTATCACAACATTATAATGAGAACTGCAAGGAACCATCATGAAAATAGTTTTATAATGCAAAAGTCCTTACATTTATTACATTGTTTGCGTTTATAAGATGAAGTGTAGCAGAAGCCAAGTTCACATATTATGTTTTAACTATGGAACTTTGTGGCACAATAGGTGCTTTTTCTGTACGGAAGAGTGTGTGGATGTGGAGATAGAGTCAGGAGCGGTGGGATCGTGATGTGAATAAATTTACTGAAATAGATTTCATGCACAATTTCAGAATGTCAGAGGCTACTTTTAATTATATCTGCCAGAGTCTCTGCAATACACACTTACAGCAAGGCACTCATTTAAGCTGATCCATCTCTCTGAGAAAGTGCGTAGGAGTTGCGTTGTATTGTCTGGCAACAGAGGCAGGTTACTACCTTCAAGTATTGCTTTTATAGAGCTGTCACCCCAAATGCCGATTAACTCTAACACTTTACTGTCCCTTAACTGACTGATTTCACTGCTGTCCTTCATGTTGTGACATTTAAACACCTACGCGGTAGTATGCGCCAGTGCAGAATTGTAATGCATGTCGATCTAGAATGGTGTAAAAATTGCATGAATTCCAAAATGACTTTAGACTGAGGTTGCATTGCAAAACATCAGACCTGTATCTGTCCTGTATCTGAATCACATATTGAAGTGACTCAAATCAGAATAAAAAAGATCAGATTCTATATCATTTGTTCTGTTCACACTGCCATGCAAAAAACAGATCGGAATCACATATAAGGAATAAAACTTGTTTGATGGCAGTGTTAGCGTAGTCTAAAAAATGGGCAAATCCGTCATTATTTTTCCTCGCTAGGCATCAAAGAGCATCTACTTTTCTTATCAGATCTTTAATATTGCATAAATGTATGGCATGTCAATGATGCAGAGTTCTAATGCACTCTATTCTGCAGTAGACTAAATTAATCTGTGTCCGCCTTTGGCCATATGAAGCATCTTTCTTATTTGAGTGTGTTCAATCCAATATACCAGCAAGACTTTCAAATGGTCACCAGTGGTACTTGTTTATAAAATCCCTGGTGTGCACTCATTACTTAGAGCTACACACACCCACACACCTTCCTCATAATCACTGAAACCATTTAAGAGAGAGAAAAATCACATTTCATTTATAAAACCAATAAACAACCCCCTGATCCCCTCACTGGTAGTTTCCAT
Source organism: Botia almorhae (assembly GCA_036877575.1). Classification (NCBI taxonomy): domain Eukaryota; kingdom Metazoa; phylum Chordata; class Actinopteri; order Cypriniformes; family Botiidae; genus Botia; species Botia almorhae. The sequence continues at coordinate 20,923 of JAZGTJ010000614.1, read as the reverse complement.
TTGACTTAACAAATAAATAAATAAATAAATAGAAATAAAAAATGAGGGAATAAATAAGCAGAAGAAAGAGCAGTGGATGAGGAGGTGTAGGATGAGGAGGTTCATGAGCAGGGAGAGAGGAGGGGCACTTAGGGAATGTTGTGATTCGTATCCCAGATGGATGGCTCTTATAAAGCCACGTATTTATTTTTCCTGCGTGGGAAGATTTGTTATTCCCTGGCGTTCCCTAGTTTTTCACATTGCTCTACATCCTGGGTCCCATATTTCATCCCAACACCCCCAATTCCCAAACAGATTTATTTACAGGCTATATTCACTTCCACCACAACCCCCCTTTATCCACCGCCTCCCATCCCCACGGCTCTTTCTTTTTTTTTTGAAATCATCCCTCTCTCAGTCGTGCACAAGTTAGTTCTGAACATTTTAAATATTTGTACCTGTTTGGTTGTTTAAAGTATGTTTAAATTGATTTTGAATTTGTGTGTGCTGGTGAGCTGTGAAATAAATTCTGTCATATGCATTCAAATGCTTATAAATTAGATCAGTTACTATTGCTCACAGATCCTGCAGGCTACTGTATACTGTACCATAAACTGTAAAGTATTACGTAAGTCAGTGGGCTACAGATGAGTATAATGAACTGGTAAAAAATCTATTTATGTGAAATAGTTGCTTGTTGCCTAAAACAAATTAAGCATGCTTTTATGTTGTAAACAGAAAACAATTAGAATTTGAATATGTATGGGAAAGATACAGTAGTGGTTTCACATGATACAGAACTATCTAACTATGTCTATTCATCACTAAGCCTTAAAAGGTCTGACTAATATTGTACCAACATAATCAGACATTATGGAGGATGTGGACTTGGCGAAAGAGAGAGAGAGAGAGAGAGAGAGACCTCACTCTGCTCTTTTCAAAATAATTTCGTATTAATATGGGTGCACTATGCTGATTTTAAAGATGCATGGCATTCGGACGATAAAGAAAAGGAGAAATTTTAAAGATGCATTTACAAAATGAGATGTTTAACCAACAAAAGTACAATGTTGACAAAGGGAAAAGGACATACTTTTTATAATTACACCAATGTCTAACTTACAAGGTGGACATAGTGAAGTGAAATAAACAGGTTTAATGGTATAGTCCACATAAACATGGTGTGTTGAGAAACAGAATGAACCATTTGAAAGTGTGGAGGAAGAGTAGAAGGCATTTAGACTCCAATATATCAAAGCTAAACGGCCTTGTCTTCTAGTAAGGGGAAAGGAAATCTTGTTCTTTCTTGCTTCCTTATTCTCTCTTTCCACAGTGAGCAGATAAGAGGCACAGCATGTCATCTCATATTCCAAAGGATTTCCTCATAATTCATTAGATTATCACAACCCTGGCAATGCTTTCAACAAACAAATCAACAAGCAAACAGACAAATATATAAGTAAACAAACAAATAAATAAAGGGTGCTTTTACATACCAAAACCAAATAATATATTATTAACCCTTTATTTGTAATAATAATAATAATAATGGTTATTGTTGTTTTTTATCCATACCTCTGTCCACTCTGTCCATTTAAAAACAAAATCCTAAAATCTCTGATTATACGTCCCAGGTCTGTTTACACCCCCTCCTGTCGGGCTCAGGGTCATTTATCACAGGGCAGGAGTAGAGTCCTGGGCCTGCGGGCTGCTGTCAGGTGCTCACATCGGCCCTTTATGCCGACCCGCAAACAAGTGTCGGATCAGCAAAAGTCTATTAAAGGCTGGTGGGCTTTTCACAAGCAATTGGCAGCGGGTCACTGACTTCACTGCTCCCGCTCTCTGGACCCTCTTTGTGTCGCCGGCGTGCCGTGACAGATACCCGCAAGATTAATGATTTTTAGCACCCATTTCATTTTTCACCTCTCCTCCTATCTGCTCATCCGCCTTCGTCACTGCTCTCTATCTCCAAATAACCCATAATTATTCGCGTAGAATAATTTTTTATCGCTTTTACTTTTCATCTCTTTATTCATGTTAATGAATATTCACACTTGTCATGTGATAAAGTCGAACAAAGTAAAATGCCACACAACTAATTCACCTAATATTTAGTTTAGCTAAGTCCTAAATGCCTATTGCTTACCATCTATAATGTCCAACATATCTATTTCCAAAACGTAAAATGAAGTGTAGTCCTTTATAGTCCTTTACGCAGTCATTGTTCAGTTTTGATAACACCAAAAATAAAAACACAGTGCATTGAACTTGAGCATATGAATAATAAATGATTTTGCACCGTATTTGATTCATCATTTTGCACCCTTTATGTGCTTTTGAAGATTACATTAAAGTTACTTGCACTAAAGCTACTTGCACGCATATACATAAACAGTTGTCAGATGCTATTAGAGGAATTTTGGCTAAACAGTGAAATGTCGCGAATGGTACAAGACTCCTGGGGCCATACAAATTACACTAAGTTAGATTAAATAAACATTATTGATATCGAGATAAAATTCGAGAATCCATTAACAACTATATAACAACTATTTTTCATCCCACTATTCGTATTCTAATACTCTAACCAACATCTCAGATCCCTTTTTAATATTAGTCTTATAAATTATGTCCATTAATAATAAAGTCTGTACACAACGATGATTAATGAAAATGATGATTATCATGTAGGTCAAATGTAATCCCTAAATTTGGTATAAACCATAATTCCGTATCTAATTACGATGTTTCCTTATAGTCACGTTAAAGTCTTTATTCGACAGTGCTGAATTTTAGAAGCTTTAGTTCTGAATTTTTTTCACTGAATTTTAGGCAACTTCAGTTTTCCGAAAGAATAAAGTGATTCTTCAAATTCATTGTTAATAAACATGCATTGTTTGCTAACTTTTATTAAGAATTTAACATTTGGATCACATTTATTTGCAAGAATAAGTGATTAGTGATTCTGCAACAAAAATGTTTATATCGGCAATAAATACAACTTTTGGATTGTCTTGAATGAATAGCAATGTTCATTTATTATCATACAGCAGAGGACAGAATGTTGCAAATTGTTCACCCAAGGCCTGATGTGTTTCTGTAAATACATTTATTTATTTACTTGCTTGGTTATTTAATAAAACAGACTTGGCATCGACTTTATCTCCCAAGCTAAGTTACAAGCTTGAATTGCTCTGCACAGGTGTGCATGCAGATTTTGTCCACTAGGGGTGCCACGCGTCTGTAAATGTTTCTGTTGCTATAAAGGAAGGTTATGCATTTATGAAAGTTTTTCGCACTTTACTGTGCAACTTCACCGTGCACCATTTAACTATTAAGTAATAAATTAAATAGTATCTCCGTTACTTCAGCACGTGGTAGAATATATAATAAGGTTTTTCCATATGCCTGTACGCCGTATTCTGAATCTAAATTCTAAATCTGTTTAGTGACTTTATATTTTTATAAGGCATATGTTCTCTTATTTTGCGGCTTGTTCTTAAGATTCTTTTTGGTATAGCTTTTTACACGCGTTATACAGTTTAAAGTTTGTTTGGCTTGGTCAGTACGTATTCAGTCTTAAACCTTATGACTTGATATTTTTAAACCCAACGCTTTTCCTGAATAGTTTAAATTCTGTTACTTAACATACGGACTTTTTTTCAAAACGGATTGCCTTTTAGGCATTTGCAAGCTCCACGTGCACTTCACTTTTAAAGTGTTGTATATAACCAGCATTCGATTGTGTTGAAAAAGCCCACATAAACATGAACAGATTCGGATATATTATGAGAAGATAACATAGCTATATAAGCATTAAACGTTTCATTTCATAAAATGACAAACGTGCAATGGCAATAATAAGAATCTCACGGAGAGTTTGATGGGTAGCTGCTTGATGAAATTATTTATTTTAAATGGCCAAAGCCTGTTAAATACTGATAACCGTCACACCTAATAGATTATACATTCGTTTTTCCACTTACTCTCTTAAAAAGAAAAATCTTTACGCTATTGCTTATTATGTGTGTTTCAACAGGCGGATGAAAAGGCGGACAGGACACTATATTCTTTCTCTCTCTCAGGCACACACACCCACTCCCTGTCTGTAAGGATGGTGACACCGGAATTACAGTGATCTTTTAAACGATCTTCTTTAGATAAATATTGCATTTGTCTTGCGATAATATCAATGTTATATAATGAACTAAAACTTATCTGGTATTTTACCACGATACTTCCAAAAATGCAGCTGTTAGTTATAATGAACAGAGAGTTCACTGTCAATTATATCCTTACCTTAATGTCCACGTTAAATGTATCATGTCCTTATAGCAAAAACCTGGTACTCAAGGCAGCATCCTTACCATTTTCAGCTCAGGCCCAGCACACGCGGTCCACAGTCTCTCTTTGACAACTGCTCTATGAAACATATCTGGGCTGATTTCATTTCTCTTATTCATTCCTAAAAATCGTAGGATGGGAATCTCATTAGGCCAAATAAGCGTGCATCAACAGTTTTTCCGCTGTCCATAAGCAAGAGGATCACTTAATAGATCATTAACCACCAATATGCTGCTGACATGAGAGTTTTTGAACATCTCTTCTCCATTAGAGTGAGGGATAAACCAACAGCGGCGGGTCTGCTGGAATCAGAGCGTATGACTGCACGATAACGGGCCCGGTAACTCGTGATAGAGGCCCGTTACCGTCAGGGTGAACGGAGATCTCTGAACACGATTCCTCGCTTGATTTATTATCTATGGACACGGTATGAAGTGATTTTCATGGTCTGTCTCTAGTTCTTAATGTATAAACGTCCGACAGCTGGCGTGCATGCGGTGTAGTGACAGATTATTTGGGGTGCGATCTTTGTAATATATTCTAGACCGAAATTTATAGTTTATACTGAAAATAAGAAATATTATTTTAATGAAGAAAAACACAAGATGAATACTTCTGAACGTTTATTGAAATATGGACTAATGGATAAATGGCGGGATAATAACGTACAAATTCTGAATGATTATACTTTAAGATAGATAATGAGATACATATTTCGTATTCTGCTAAAGAACGTGGTCGGATTGTCGACCGTTTTAAATTTTTCAAGATGTGGGACCTTAAAAAAATCAGATGATAAAACGCATGTTTTCAACATGAAGGTATACAATTTTAATTATTTAAAAATAAATGTAATTATTTAGATAATATTACAAATCGTTCATGCAATTTGTGTAAGTAGCAAAAAATAGCAGTAGGGAAATGGGAACAGAAAACCTTTACTACGTTTAGTATTTCTCCTACGAGGAGAAATAAAGAAATAAACACCTATCGGTATTTAGAGGAAAAGTCTATTCTGATCAAGATCCTATTCAAAAATAGCACCAGGAATCTAAAAATAGCTCTTAAAGGGTGGTGAGAAGCACTAAACTTTACATACATTTACATTTTTTTAACAAATACTTAATTTACTTGTGTACAGTGCCTAACACAAAAAATCAACTGTCTTAAACACAACGCTGTTTCTAGTATGGAATATTTACGATCAAATGACTCGTTAATGAATAAATATTTTCTGTTCTTTTACACTCAACTTCCAAATTTGCAGATCTGTAAAATATTTCTTTATTCTAATTAATCGTTCCTATTTCAGTTGAACTCTGTTATCTTACACTCGTATCTTCCTACTTCATGTAAGACTAGCAGCTCTATAAGAGATGACCGCGCGGTAGGTAATGCGTCAGTGATCATATGCGCCACATGGGGGCAGCGTTAGGTGCCTTTTCACAAATCCACTGAGACCAGCTGTGCATGTTATCGACGGTCAACAGCCCTTCTCCTTACTTCGTCGTATTAAAAAAATTAGGAAAACAAATATAAACACGCCGAAGCTTTACACCTGATGGGTCTTTAGCTTCCTCAATTATAAAATCAACGAAAGCAACAACACCAACAATAACAATAGACTTGAAAAGAGACATAAGATGATCATCTTGGTATATACAGTAATATTGAAGTATAATATTGGATTTAAAAATATAATTGTAAGAACGTATACTGTAAAGGTTAGTTTAGTAGATGATTAGTAGATAGCTCTTGTCGAAATGTAGCCTACATACTTATTAGAGACTAATGTATTATTGAAAACCTGCTGCGGCGTATAGTTTAATATTCCCAAGATTAAACAAGTACGCGTAGTTATGTGTTTTCCATAACAGCTAGATAAAGAGTATGAATTGTGCAAAACCTTTCAAAAGACAAAAGACGCGCTACAAACTGTGCCTAATTCAGTCGGTTACATATGTTGTATTTTTCACATAACACCCAGCTTCTCGGTCGCACATATCTAGTCTGTCAATACAAAGAAGTGAGTTTTCTCTGGTTGTTAGCGCAACCACTCTCCCTTTCTTCAGTTCATCAGCTGACTACACACGTTTGCGCACGATCATTATGCTAATTATACATATCTGATTGGTCGCCAGCCCCCTCTGACGTCACAAGAACGCAGAGTATAATAAGTACAGAGGGCTCTCGCGTCCTGCTACAGTCTGAATACTCAGGAGCGAGAGCGGGCACAATTCTCTGCAGTGCAGAGCTGGAAAACACAGCACCCATTCATCTCAACGCTGCTTTACTGACTTAAGGACATATTTTTAGAATATCCGGGATCGGGACGGGAGCCCTCCACCGGACGCGTTTTTGTGTTCTATTTATGCTTTGAGTTGCAGTCTGAAGAAAGGACGCGTACTTGAGCACCGAGACTTTCTACAGTCCTGTGAGTAGACACGAAAGACTGCAGCTAAATAGGTCTGTGTACCCTTATGATGCAAATGTCTTTTGCAGTGCATTAGTGCCAAAGTTTTTCTTTGCTTGTTTTAATATTTCGACTGAACACTATATGATCCAGCGCTCTAGTGCGTTGCGTTTGGACACTCTTCCAGAATATTGCATGCACAAAGAGGGAAAAGAAAAGCAAAAGTCCGTTTTTGCTTCACCGTTGGTGAATACTTTGTTGAAGAACAGGGGCACGATGAGCGCTGATCTCGCCATGGGGCCCGAGTTGCCCACCAGCCCGCTGGCGTTGGAATATGTCAATGACTTTGATTTAATGAAATTTGAGGTGAAAAAGGAGGCCATGGCGGTGCACGACCGTTCCAACATACGTCAGTGTAATCGCCTCCAGGCACAGGGTTCTGTATCCTCAACCCCTATCAGCACACCGTGCAGCTCTGTCCCGTCTTCTCCGAGTTTTAGTCCCACAGAACAGAAGAACCATCTCGAGGAGCTTTACTGGATGCCCAGCGGCGCCTATCCTCAGCAGATTGATCCTCAGACCTTAAGCCTGACACCCGAAGACGCGGTGGAGGCTCTTATCGGTGCCACGGCCCACGGGCACCCTCCACCCCCTCATGTGCAGCAGCAGCTGCAGGCGGGAGGATTTGAAGGGTACAGGGGCGCACATCATCACCACGGCCATGCGCAGCAACACCACCACCACCAGTACGGCGGGATTGCCCATCACCCCGACGACCTGCCGGGTCACCCCGGCGCGCACGGCCATCACCACCATCACCATCATAATCAGGACCCCGACAGCCCTTCTTCTACCTCCCCAGGGTCCCACCAGCAGCTTCACCATCGTCATCATCATCATCACCACCCGCACGCCCACCCGGGCCAGCAGGGTCATCACGGTGTAGGGACCAGCCTGAACGTGGAGGACCGCTTCTCCGATGAGCAGTTGGTGTCTATGTCCGTACGGGAGCTCAACCGGCACCTGCGGGGCTTCACTAAGGATGAGGTGATCCGTCTAAAGCAGAAGCGCAGGACCCTGAAGAACAGGGGCTACGCGCAGTCCTGTCGCTTTAAGCGTGTGCAACAGAAACACGTACTGGAAAACGAAAAGACCCAACTCATCAACCAGGTAGAGCAACTCAAGCAAGAGATCAACCGGCTGGCCCGAGAGAGAGACGCCTACAAACTGAAGTGCGAGAAATTGACCGGGGCGAACGGGTTCCGTGAGGCAGGATCCACGAGCGACAACCCGTCCTCTCCAGAGTTCTTTATGTGAGTGTCCTCATCCCCGAGAGACAATACTATTACGATCATTCTAATAACATCAGATGTACTCATAGAATAACCAACGAAAAATAATAACCCCATATGTAATCATCGCCACCATCCTTGTCAACTAAAATACGAAGAACGTGTTAGAATGTTTTTCTGGAAAATTATAGACTAGTTGCTTGTAGTACTTTTACTCCATTTCTTAGAGTTATCACCAACAAAAGAAAATCGAGGAGCTCTTGAGTTTCATATTTAGGATAACGTGAGATAAAACCTTCCATTTTGTTTTTCTTGGTTGTTCAGGAAAAAGAAAAAAGTCATGAAACTATGTTTGTACTAAGCGGAGAGGGGAACTTTGGACTTTTTCCATTTTACCGAGAATAAAAAGTCAGAGTTGAGAGCACCAGAATATGCAAAACTTTACACTTCTCCTGTTTTATCCCGCCTGAGTTTGGCAACAGGGGCAACTTTATGCAACATCTCATTGGTTTATTGCCTGCTTGGTTATATATATATATATATTAAAAAATGAAAAACAACAAAAGCAAAAACATAAATCTGCATTAAGATATTAATCCTGCATGCTGGACATGTATGGTAATAATTTCTATTTTATACACACTCTATTTCTTTCTTTCTTTCTTTCTTTCTTTCTTTCTTTCTTTCTTTCCATTGTGTATCATAAAGAGCATGTTTTTGATCTTTAGCTCTTTTAGGGGGATGTGACTGGCTCATTGTCCAGTCGCTCATTGTATATGGGTTCATTTGGACTTGTAAATATATGCAACAGCAAACCTACAAACCGACAACGAAGAGCTGATTGTTTTCCATCTTCTGTGATTTTATTTCATGTTTTGGAATTGGGCATTTTTTCCAGTTGCATTTAAAGCAAGCAAACTTTTTCAAGGAAGCGCACTTTTTGGTAATGATTTTGGTATTGGCAGTTTTTTGTTTTTATTTTTGATTATTTGCTTATTTTATCCTTTAGGGGAGACATACTGCACCGATACATTAAGTAATAAGCAAATTAAAAGCACGCGTTTAAACTGGTGCTCAAAGTTTCACTTCTGATTAGCAAGTAGTCCTGCTTTCATGCAGGTTGTTGCATAATCTATTGCTATTATATAATATAAGCAATACTTATAGGTCGTATCTTTTTTTTGATGAATATGATTTTGGCACATTTTCATCAACATTTTTTTAGCTATATGAGCTGCCAGTTTTATAAAGCAACATTTAAAAGTGTAGTTATTATACTCCAGCTCGATGGTGTAGGCTTCCTAAATCAGGGGTTTGTGTATTATTGTCTAACATGAAAAATACGCATGTATTGCAATGGAGAGTTCCAATGATCAATGTTAAATGGTTCCTTTATTTTTTTTTTCTGCCGGTCAGTAAAAAATAAGGGATTCAGGTTCTGCATAATCTCAAAATGAAAATTATATGTCTCATGTTATTGTTCTGTTTGTTTTATTATTAAGTTGAGATTCTGGTTCTGCTGGCCAGATGCATAGTTTTTATTTTAATGATTAAATTAACAAACTGTCAGATCATATTGAATAAGCATGGTGCTTGCATCTAAGAAATATTGTTAAAAAGTCAAGCATTTAACAGTCTTTTTGGTTTGTTACTGATTCAACTGTGTTGATATCAAATGTAAACTGCAGCAGCGGGTCGGTGTTTTGTTTGTTAATTTCATGTATTATAAGGGGATCAGTTTTTCAAATCTGTTTATATAAATGGAAAATGAATAGAGTTCAATTCGGACTGTTCCATTCAGGCTGGTTTCTGTTTCGTTTTTGCTGTTTTTGGAAGAAATGGTTTCCTATTTTGCTTATTAAAGTCAGTGAAATGGCATTGATTGAGTAGCCGGTTGTTTTATGCGTCAGTTTCTGTCTCTGAGTTGTGCAACATTTAGACAAACTGCATGTTGAATTTTTACTACGTACCACTAGCACAGAGTTATTATAAACCTAAATGCATATTTAAAAAAATATTTCTGTTGGTTTGTTTGATAGCTTATGTCCTTGTTTTTCACACTTTTCTTTTCGCTGTTCTGAACTTTGCGCTCAAGCTTTGCGGACGGATGCATAAAATGGACGTTTAATGAGTCAGTATGTTAAAATAGCACACTTTTAAACGTAATTGCTTTATTTAGACAGATTATATGTATACTATATATAATTTTCTACATATTATATACATTTAAAGGGAATATTTAGACAAAACTATGCAGACTATATGCATAAAAGTAACACGACTTAAACTTTCTTTTAAAGCTTGAAACCTTTACATCCACAATTAACTTAAATATTTTATATGCTATAGGCACGTTTTATGTTATTAAAAAGAATGTATGAGTGTTAGTTCAGGCCTTCTGTTGTGCCGCGACCTCCAGTATTTGCAGCGCCTGGCGTGCTGACTCGAGCAGAAATCTAGCGCGCACGTGCGCTAGGTAAAATGAGATCTTTGACCTTGTGCGCAAAAGCCCAGACTGTGAGAACGGGACAATTAACCTATCAGCCGCCTAATACAACAAACAATTTATTATTTTCTAACTACTTTGACAAATAGCTTACATGTGTCGGTTATGTTTTAGCCTGTGTTTTTTTTATTTCTGCTTGTTTTCAGTGTGATCCCGCACAGCAAAATGTACACAAACTCCTACGCAGTACTCATCTTTACGATTACATAAGTACGTTTGTAAAACTAAGTAAGTAAAACTGTTAAACTACAAAAAAAGAAAAATCGGTCGTTATTGGGGAGGATTAAGGGACAGATCGGTAAGCGTATGTTGACATTTGTGACAACATGCTCCAGTAATGAGGTATGTTGTCACTCACTGTGTGTGAGTTATATTTAAACAGTAAAATTATTTCGAAACAGAAAACATCCAATGTTAACATAACATAACATAAAAGATAACGCACAAAAATGACTGTTTTGGCTAACAGATAATGTAGCCTATAAATTATGAATTATAATTTAAGCATGTGACAACTTGCCCCAAACATGGATTTATGATAAAATGTCCTGAGATCTTTTATTAAAGCCTACCTTCATTATAGTTTATCTGCCACAATGTATGTGTTTAACTATTACAAAAATATGATATTGGTATTTAATTTAGAAGGAATTTACCAATATTATTGTCATTTAATACATCTTATGAAACATACAAAACCACTTCTAGAAAAAATAAGAAAAATAATACTATTTTAAGATGTACCTTGTAATAACCTCCTATGTGCCAACTATGTTGACCGATAAATGCTTGTAGCCTTTAATAATTCATATTTTTATAGCATGAACACAAAAAAATAGTATCCTTGACATTAGGCTGTAAAATAAAATTTTCCTCAAAAATGTTCAAACACTTTGCAGCATTTCAGAGGGTTCAGAATTGTATGTACAGATGTATTTGGCAGTTATTGGGGCTGTAACAGTATGTTAAGTCTGTTTGAGAGCTGTGCCACTGTTCTGCAGAGCACTAGAGAAGGACGAGGGAATATGTTGTTAGGATTTCCTGATGGTTTTCAGTTTCTAGTGTCAGAACATTATCTGCTGCATGTCTGCACAATCTCAAGGGCAGAGTGAAAGTATGAGCCAAACGTCTCACTTTGCCAAGAACAGAAACTCCCACAACAACTTATATGAGAGACAACATTAAAGGCCCAAAAACAATAATAATAATCAAATTAATAACAGCAATGGGAATTGCAATAGCAATCATCATAAAAGCACTCCAGATTGTTTCCGTTGCAAACATGTTATGTGAGGTAATTTTTATAATTCTTCCACATTAATTGCACTGGAAGCACCTTTGCTATCAGCTATATCCTTTAAAGTCTGATTTGTAAACACTGACAGGCAAAGCCACGCAGTAAAAGGAACATGCAAAAAATAACATTGTGTATTTTCTATTGAATTAAATGTTCAATTATTATGAAATTTTAGTGTCAATAGAAAAAAATCAATTACACTCACTGTTGCTTTTGTTCAATAAGCACTCAAATTGTTATTGATCCTTATCATTACACTCATCTTTGAAATGCAGAGGGATTTTCTTGACTTTTTATGCATTTTATCATAGATTTTATTTTCTTATGTCTATCTCTGCTATTGAAATAATAAGCACATTACTATATTAACCTTGGTGCACTCGAACCCCCCCACAGCCTGAAACCAAAGAGTGCCAGAGAAACAAAAAACAGCATACAAATGTAAATAGTCGTAAAATACAGACAGGCACACACATTTACATTTATTCATTTAGCAGACGCTTTTATCCAAAGTGACTTACAAAAGACACAACAAAGGCTAAATACAAACAAACCAATATTTCAATATCTCCTTCACTGTGTACCTGCTTATTCACATAATTATAGGACAACTCCATAAATACATAAAAGCTCAGCATAGATTTCTCTGTGAATGTAAATATTCTCCAGTTAGAAGAGATTTCACTAATCAAAGCTAACCAGAGCTTCATCACCATTTACTGTAATTGAGTTAAATCCTGACAACTACTGACATCTCTGTTGTAGAAACAATGGACCACTATGAATGGCTAAAAACCATTCCTCTGAATTACTGATGTTTTCTTTGCAAATTAGGACCAAACTGTCTGTCACAACATCATTATGTTAATAAGTTATTTTAAATATATAGAGATTTTTTTGCAGTTACTGTTAGATAAGGTTTTTGATTTTAATTTGTTATGCAACAAAAACGTGGTAGATGGGTCAATTATGCTCAGTACATTTTTTCAATAATACCACTACATTGGATTATGCACTTCTTAACACTTATGTCTACTATCTCTTTACTTAACCTCTAGAAATGATTGAAGTCAGACCATAATATTTTCTAAATTCAATACAATGGTCAGTTCACCAGGAAAAACTCACGTTCCCATCACTATCGCACAAAATAATACCCACCTCTAGTTTCACTTGCAAAATAAAACATAATTATAATTGTGTATTATACAAATGAGACTATAATTTGGCAGGTTGCCCTGACCTGTGTAAACTCAGCAACATATCATGATAACATTGGAAGTCCTTGTTTAAGCCGCAGTGCAGTGGTTGTGAACATATATCATATCAGGGTGCTCCCGTAGGAACACAGGCTCGAGTCTATACTGCATCATTTCAAGAACACATAAAATGTCTTTACTTATTTCCTGTTAGATGTCACTATCATATCAGGAAAAAGATACAGTAAAAAATAACCAATTTCTCTGCATTGATTTAGTTGTTATATTTTCATGTAAATATATGGCTACTATATCATTTATATAATTAAATAACCTTTTTAAACGTTGTGATTATCCTGCTTTTATAACACTTAAGATTTTAAGTTGTACCTTAGTCTTTCGTGTGTTTTCACAACATTAAAACTATTCTTGTTTCTATCTTCTCACTTCATATATTATTTTTTACATATCATTATTTATATTAATTAATTTATTAGCAAACTAGCTTTTGCCATACCAGGACCAGTTCTTTTTATGTGTGAAGCAACCCTTAACATAGTTGCCAGACAATTTTCAGGAAATAAATGGCCCTTATATCTACTTCTACAGGTCTGGTTTGGTTATATGTGCCCCAGCTGTACCTCATGATATATTGTGGTTTACAGTTGGGGAAGCTTATGTCAGGTGAGTTTAGACCCCTCAAGCAGACCTTTATTTGAGCGTACAGCAGAGATAAGTAGGAAAGCAGCGGGAAAGAAAGGAGGAGTGGAAATGGGACGTGATGCAGGCCAGACTCAAACTCTGTCCCCATGGAAGCAGCACAGCTCATATTTGTGTGTTACAACTGCTACACGAATCCCCCCGATTTTCTTCTACTGTGGCCCCACCCAGAAGTCATCTGCTATCAAAGTTATAACAGTCACATAAACTATTAACCCTTCAATAGTCTCTAGTCTCTGATCACACCACCTACATTCTCCACAGATTTATATTTCCTACAGTAATTAAATGGAATTTGTCTCTGGATTGATGGATCATGTACATCCACAGCACAACATTACAATTATATGATACCAAAGTAAACTTTAGATTTGGATAGAATGACAAACATTAAAGGGATTGCTCGCTCAAAAAGAAAAATTCTTCCATCATTTACTCACTCTCATGTCATTATTAACCTGTATTGCTTTATTGCTTATGAGGAATTTAAAAGATTATACTTTAATGTTGGTAGTCAAACAACAGTGGCACCCATTGACTTCTATTGCATGGCCACACAACCACTGAGACATTTCTCAAAATATCTTCTTTTGTGTTTCACAGAAGAATAAAAGTCATACAGTTGATGACTTCAATGAGATGATGGTGAGTAAATGATGGAAAACATTTTGGATGAACTATACTCTATCCCATCTATACCATCTAACCATTACCATCAAATATACAGTTGGCAGTTTTCTATCTGTGTATATTTTCATTTGTCATCTATACTAACAGCAATACACACATACAGCCCTAAGATCAGAATTAACCTCTGTTGCATTGTTGATAAACAATTTAAGAATTTAAGACAGGCATTTAAGAATCTAAACCAATAACTGTTGATATATTCCAAGCTGTTTACAAATTGCCCTCTCTGGTTTATATTAGACAACACTGCATTTGTGTTTTTGTGCTAATCTGTGGATCAGTTCGAAGAAATATACACTGTATTTTTATATTTATATAAAAATAAATATATTTATATAAATAATATGAATATAATATATCTAATATATCTAATATTCAAGTTTTGAATCCAGCAAATTTAATTTTCTAGGTGACTTACTCTTACAGGAAGAGCAGACATTCATCACAGGAAAATAAAATGTTTCCTCAACGGAGGAAGTTTCCCGTTTGGCATAACAATTTGTAGGGCCTGGAATGCTGTTAGTAAAGCCGTAAATGTTTTGCACTTCATATGCAGCTGCATAGGCCATACCTTTAGACTATTGGCATAAGTCTACTGCTTATTGCAGTTTACTTCACATAACATTCAAATTATGGCAAGACGATCTATTCTGCAGATAACACAAAATAAATTAGAGGAAACTGTGTGCTGTTGTCTTTGGTCAGAAATTCCCTCCATCCAAATGTAATATTATTTACAATATAATACTATGTACAATTATTCCACAGATATAAATCTGAAAACAGAGTGGAATATACAGTTAAAGCCACATATACAGTGGCTAGATTATTTTTTTCAGACTTTAAGACACAAGCCACTTGCGGTTCATGCTAGAAAAGTGGAATGATGTCATGAACCTTGCAAATTATGATAAATCCATCTTATACTCAGAAGTACTCATTGTAACAGCCTCTTCTAAACAAACGTAAAAACACCTAGCAACCACATAACATAAAACTGTTAAGCATATGAATATGATACTGTTTACAGTGTAAAATTAGATCACAGAAGGGACTAAGACGTTTTAGTTTTAGCTGCATTAAAACAAAAATATTAATTAAAAAATAATACAGATTTAGTTGCAGCAATAATTTGTAGCATATTGCATTATTATATTCAGCCATGATCCTAGATGCAACCTTGTCTCTCCACTAGAACCCTATAACCACCCTTTATTATTTGATTGGTTGACTAATGTTTGACTAATTGATTGATTGATTCATTCATTATCAAACACGCAATGATCTGCCCTAAACATTGTGCTAATGAAGACAATAAACATCTGCAAGGGCTTTGGAGGTGCAAATCTTTGAGAACATTAAAAAACGTGAAAACAAGAGCAGGACACAAAGACAAATAAACACACAGATCTGCAGGAGTAAACCTTAACAACTCCCAAAGATAAAAACTCAAGCCTGAGACTCGCACCACACTTACATAACAAAAAAAAAGATCTTTTAAAAAGTGTTATAGGCAATTGGGTTATAATCTTGGGTCTACAAGTAGAAATATTTTGTTTAAATGTAGCAATTTACTGGGACTGTCCGGAAATAGAATGTGCACTCAGTTGCACTGCATGTATGAATATGTGCCCAGTTATAACCCTGATTCTCATCTTTGATAAATTATTGCTGCCTTGATCACAAAAAGAATTAACTGGGACTATTTGGGACAGACTAATTTGGAAAGACTAATTTATCCAGAAAGGAGGTGTAAAATATGGTTCATGTTGATTCTATGTTTACATGTTAATTGCATTTCATCTTTCCTAGTTAAAGAGAATACAGAAAACAAAGTCAAGTCTAAAAAAAGTCAAAATTTCCAATTTTAAAATGAAATGATAATAGAAAATTTTAGTCTACGCACATTTAAAGTTTTGTTCTTCAGAATTTTCTGTACAGCCAGCCAACAAAATGTTATGCAGTTGCATAATAATTTTTTTTCTGTGTTAATATTATTGTGACATGTTTCACATTAACTCTTCCTCTAAAAGTCATAAAAAGTAAAACTTTGGTCAGACCTTTCTGTTTAAAGTAGCAACTTTCACAACAAGTTTAATTCTAATAATTCATAAGACCAAGAATGAACATCTTTGCAATGATATACAAATCTTAAAAATTCTTAAAAAATCTTAAAAAAGAATTAAAATTTCCCTTGATCTTATGACATATACAGTCATGACCAAAAATATTGGCACCCTTGCAATTCTGTCAGAAAATGCAACACTTCTCTCAGAAAATTGTTCCAATTGCAAATGTTTTGGTATTCACGTGCTTATTGTTTTTGTTTGCACTGGAACAACACGAAGAAACACTTACAACCAGTTAAAATGGAGAAAAGTTGACTCAACCTTTGTGTTGTGTCACACTGAGCAAGGGGAAAAGAAAAAAAAAGTAAGATTTGTCTGTGGATTTGAGAGAAAAAAATTGTCGGAAAACATGGACAATCTCAAGGCTACAAGTCCATCACCAGAGATCTTAATGTTCCTGTGTCCACTGTGTGCAATATCATCAAGAGGTTTAGCCCATGGCACTGTAGCTAACTCCCCTGAACGTGGATGGAAGAGCAAAATTAATGAAAAATTACAATGAAAGACTGTTAGAATGGTGGATAAACCCAGATTAACTTCCAAACAAATTCAAACTGATCTGCAGACACAAGGTACAACAGTGTCAGGGTACAACTTGCACAAAAGTAGAGCTTTTTGGTAAAGAACATCATGGCACTGTAGAAGAAAAGAACACAGTCCCTACAGTCAAACATGGTGGAGGTTCAAAGATGTTTTGTGGTTGCTTTGCTGCCTCTGGCCTTGACTGTGTGAATGGTATCATGAAATCTGATGATTACCAAAGAATTTTGAGGTGCAACATAGTGGCCAGTGTCAGAAAGCTGCGTCTCCACCAGAGGTCATAGGTCTTCCAGCAGGACAATGTACCGAAACACACTTCAAAAAGCACTCAGAAATGGTTACATACAAAGCGCTGGAGAGTTCTAAAATGGCCAGCAATGAGTCGAGATCTGAATCCCATAGAACACCCATGGAGAGATCTCAAAACAGCATTTGGGAGAAGACATCCTTCAAATCTGAATGACCTGGAGCAGTTTGCAAAAGAAGAGTAGTCCAAAATTCCAGTAGAGAGGTGTAAGAAACTCATTCATGGTTACAGGAAGCGATTGATTTCAGTTATTTTTTTCAAATGGGGTGTTACCAAATATTAAGTTGGGGGGGGCAATAATTTTGTCCAGGGCAAGTTCCAAGTACCAAAACATTTGCAACTGCAACAATTTTCTGAGAAAATGGTTGCATTTTCTGACAGAATTGCAAGGGTTGCCAATTGCCAATATTTTTGGCCATGACTGTAAGAGGTCTTGGCATCATTACATAACATTTTTGCATTTTGCAGAAAATTTTGTCCAAAGCAACTTACGGGTGCTTCAAGTTATACATTTTGTCAGTGCATGTGCTCTCTGGGAGTCTAACCCACAACCTTCGTGCTGCTAACGCAATGCCTGCAAGTTTCATAGCTCAAAATCAATAACAAAAGCAATAGCCTGTCGATAAAGAAAGCATTTATGTAATTGATCTCTGGAAAATCAACAAATGTGAAATGACTGGATTTGTGACGTCACAAGGTAGATTAATTTTCACATGGCCTGCCCCAGAGCAAGATAACAACACTTACTTTTATACAGAGCGTTTAGATGTAGATTTATCTAAACCCATGGTTTTTGTTTGGAGAAAGTTTCTTGTTATTGTAATGATCCATGTAACTTCCTACACTAACTAGCATACCATCAAAGCTAACAGCTACATTCACAATCTCTGCTGACATCAGCAGAGCTAGCCCCAGTCCATGTCATCAAGTGTGTCCTGTAACGTAGCTTCTAATTGGGCAGACCAGCGCTTTACCACTTGCATCTCCAGGGCTTCTTACACAAGCCTTTGTTTATATTCTGATATGAGGAGGATGAGGCATGGTCAGATCTATCAAAGGCTGGATGGCTTTGCATCCATTCCTGAACTGTGTATATAAGTGATTCAGTGAGGTTTTCCCTTTGGTTGGACAGGAAATGCACTGGTAAAAGTTATCTTTATTAAAGTCCCCAGCCACAATGATGTCAGCGTCCCGATGTCTGTTTATATAGGCACTCAGCACATTGTGTAGCTTAGACAGAGCCATACCTGTGTCTGCCTGAGGTGGAATATAAAAAGGCGTAACAATGACCAACATGAACTCACAATACAGATATTACAGATGGCACATGATCATTAAATCCTTCAGATTCAGCAAGCAGGAATGCAACAGCGTAGTCATGTTTAATGTACAAGGGTCACACCACTTGTTGTTAACCATGAAGCAAATACCTCCAGCCTCAGCTGTCCTGTTCATCTAAAGAACAAGATGTTGAATGGTGTTACAGCTACATCCAATACTGAGGGGATTAGCCTTGTTTTGGTCAAACAGCAGGGTATTAGGCAGAGGAGGACTTTTTTGTGCTCTTTTTTAGTGCTCTGGTTCTCAGCCTGTTGCGAAACCCCAGTGCGTTTCACTCAGTGTTTATTTTCCTTTACTTTGGTGTAGCTCTCTCATAGCCATTGTTTTCATCTGCTATGTGTAGTATCTCAGGTGGGTTGAATAGATGGATAAAACGTATATATTAACTAAATAAGTGAATAAAGTGGTTCTAGATGTTTAAAAAAGTTATGCTGTCATATGTAATCAGTACAGATGTCGTATGTGCAAAAAGTAAGAGCAAAAACTAAAAAAAAACAGTCTAGATGGAGCGACCAGGACGCGTCAGAACACAACAGCGCCATCTTGGATTCGCTACAATAGCTACCATTAGTACAGTGATTTGATAATAAAAAATAATGTTTGTCTGTGCAAATGTAGACTGAATCAAAATTTGTTCATGCCAATTTTTTAAATCATTTTCTCCTCTATTTCTGTCATATTGTACACTGCAAAATCAGCCTGAACCAAAGTTTTAAGTAGTTGATCTTTTCGATAACATTTCGGGCCCTGTTATTGAAAAGTGTTTTTGCTGTCCAGAAGTGATGTCTCTGTTCCTGAATTAGGTGTGTTCTGGATGTGAGGGGGTCTGATAAAAATATGCATCTGCAGAAGTTAAAGGAAGTAGATGTTCTTTTCTCATATCCAGTATCTCTCCATTCTCTCCAGGGAAGAGGAAAAGGGAGGGAAAATCTCATGAATAAGTGCGTCTGCCAGGGGCCAGCGGTGCACTAATCAAACAGGGCTGGTTTTGCGCAAAAACCATGGGGTAAAAATATCCACCTATTTATACGCAGTTGGGAAGGGCTCCCCTCTTTAAGATTACAGAGAACAACTTAGCTGCACTATTTATCCCCAATCTATCGAACCCTGGATGATGCTCAACTGAATACACATGTGGTTACACAAATATATCTAAAATATAAATGAAACATTTATAACATAAAACCTTAATATGTTCTGTTCTTGTGTTCTGTTAAGATTGACTTAATCATACTCGTTGCATATTTGTGTTGAATATGCAGTTGTAGTTGGTATTCAGAGTCCAACATTAGCACCATTCTCCATACAACCACAGAAGGATTATGACGGTCATAAAACTGTTTGCTTCAGCATTAACAATTATAAAAAAACAAGCTAACATAGGCTACATATGATCAGTATCAATATTAATATAATAATAATAAATATTAATCAATATTAGTTGATGGAAATACACACCACAGCACAGAACAGACATACAGAAAAATATGTAGTTTGAGAGCGTATGGAGACCAACTCGACCAACTCGAACACTCTAGGTGCGTTTATTTTATTTGATTCTCTGATTGGTCATGCACAATTTAAAAAAACAGTTGTAATAACACAGACTCATAGCCTCAACAGAAGAAAAAAAATAATTTAACGATCTCTGAGCTCACAATAGGTCTATCTTTAAAAGATTATAAGTTATAGATACAAATTACTTTTCTATGGAAAAAAATATGCCATTTTAAACTTATGGAATCGGAGTATGGCATGCTTTAGATCTTTACATAGACTACGTAAGTTTTATGTGTGTGTGCTTCCTTTTCCTGTTCTGGGCTGTAGTGTGCCCTCTGCTCAGTCAGAGGACGAACACGGGAAATAGTTGTGGCAGAACTGTGGTCAAAGAGAAAGAGAGAATGAGTGGGAGGAAGAGAAAGTAAAAGAAAGAGGAAAATGAGGGAGGACTTTGGAAGAGGGAGGAGAGAAAAGGAGCGTCCCTATTTTAAAATGAAGGTGTGTGTTTGAATGTGTGTCCACATCCGTTTTCTAACCGCAGTCTCTAGAGTATAGGGTTATATTACCAGGATTCAGCTTTATTACCATTCAGACAACGTTAGATGTCTAGTGCTTCCAGCTCCAAGTCCTGAAAAGGAAAACTTCACAAAAACTACTTTTTACTCA
>JAZGTJ010000613.1:82319-92549 GCA_036877575.1 Botia almorhae | reverse complement strand
CCACCAACCGGGCAGAGTGAAAGAGAGAGTCCGGGAAAGTGATTTCCTCCCACGTTGGGATGGAACCACCAGGCGACGTTCGTTCGCAGAACGCAAATTTCTGCGAACGCTTTATTGGACCAATCAGCATTGAGGATTAGAAACACTCAGATTTTTTTCCACCCACAAAACATATTAAACATATTAAATGAATTTGGATGTCCTGCTAATGTCCACACACCAACAGAAGTATTTAAAGCTACGGTGTGCAATTTCTGCACTGCTATTATGGAACCAAATGTAATTACCAAAAAATTAAGATAAAAATATAAAGTATTTTAACATTGAACAAAAATACACACTTCAGTTGTCGAGGGTGCAACAGCTAGTTAAGAAGATCCAAATGACAAGTCATAAACAAAACTGAGTATATAAAATGGGAGTTCCGATGTCAGTCATGGAAAGTTTCCAAGGACCAGTCAATTACTGTAAATAAATAATGCATACAAATATTGTATTCGGTCTTGGGCACAAGCCGACCCTCCTCTTTAGCTCCGCCCCATCCTGCTTCAAACCCTGATATACGGTTTCCAATTAAAGAACTGATACAAGCTACATTAATTCTAACTATCTAACAAGATAAAAATTGCATGACAGGAGATACAAGATACGTATTGTGTACAGTACACACAATGAGTAGCCCTGGACTGGTTTTGGCCTGTTTTGATTCCACATTTCAAAGATGCGTTTGGCTCATGAGCAATGTGGATGAGTAACTAACTACAAGTAACAGAACAAGTAGTTTAACAGATACAGGGAGGATTAAAGCATGATCTGACTAAATTTGAAATGTACAACTATTCAGTAATTCTACAGATATTACCTTTAAGCTGCAATCTGTAACTTTTGCCTCTCTGTCGCCATCTCTGTTTGAAACATAAAACTGCAGGTAACTGCATATGTTCACACATATTTTTAAGTGAAACTGATATTAACTGCGAAATACGACCCGACAGCTTCAAACTATTCGTTTATTTTTAAATCGTGGTAAGATAAGGAGACTGTTTTGAACACTGATCTGTTATGTACTTGCTCAAAAACTGATTTTTGTTTATTTTTAACTTAAAAGTTACGTATTACTGCTATAATCAGCTTAAATGCATTTAGCTTTAGCTCACTACATTGTCAAAAGAATAGCTTGATTATAGTTGAAACAATAAATTATTAAATACGGTGGCTTGCAGCTTGACAAGCTACCGTTTCCAGATAACTTCCCCAGCTCAAACCATGAAAAGATTTGTTTTCTGCATTTAAAAATGTATTGGTGCATTTTAAATGAACGATTTTAAAATTCCAAGTTCCAATTTTAGCTTCCGCTGCAATGGAATTAAAGTGGGTTTGACCTCAGGGCCCCGTAGCTGTCAGGAGGAAATGAGAGACACGGCTACCTCGTTGCTCTCTTGTTCACCTCAGCAAGGTAGCAGGTACACCTGAGAATTACATAACAGCTGTTAGTCGATACGTGGAGGGTAAAATGACCCATTAGTGTTATTTCAGCACAACAGCTGTTGAGAGGCTGGTTAAATTTAAAATATCAATAGGGCAAAACATGAAATATAAAAACAGGTCTGCCGGTAAATTACGGTGACCTCAAAAAGTATTTTGTGTTTGAAGCCTCGCATGCTGTAGAAATGTATTCATTTAATTGCTTTGAATATTGCGTTTGTTTGCGTTTCGCATCAAAGGTGACCCGGGTTCGAATCCTGATTTTTAATTATAACAGACCAAGCAAACTTGCAGCTGAACTTTTCTGTTTGACATTTTCCTCTACAAGAAAAACATGAAGAAGCAACATAAGAAAGAGAGTAAATGACAGACTGACAGACTTCTCAGTTAAAAGTAAATGATCTGCATTCTAACAGGGCATGTTTTTAGAACGCTAAGTAACAATAGAACAACATTAGTACAACACAAATAATTCTTATATATGTTATTTATAAGTAGTTAGTAGAACGTTTTAATGTTAAAAACGTTAAAGAATGTTTCAATAACGTTCTTATAACCAAGAAATAATAAAGTTTTAATGGTTTCGTTACGGAAATGTTCTTACAACCTAAAATTGTTGCGGTTGCATTTTCAGAGTCACAGGTACATTCTTTTCTTGTAAGCCGCATTTAAAATGCACGTGGCTCAAAAGTTGCGACCTCCCTCGGCATCGCCGCGCATGAAACTTCTGCAGGTGTAATAAGTGTGAGAAACCAGCAGCTATTGTAAGTAGGTGGTGTTGAAATTCAGGATATTTTCCTGCATAAAAAAAAACATGGTTTTAATGATGAGAACGAAAACACAGCAGCGGCATAAATTTGATTTCAACTGTAGGCACAAACATCAGAGAGAAAGTCTATCTGTGTGGTAAAAAAAGTTCAAGATGATACAGAGCGGGTGAAATTAAAAGAAATCTAGTTTCCTAATTAAACACAAAAGCACATTAAAAGGACTAAGAAAAGCTGACTGGAAGGTAAGAACGCTATTGTAACTTCAGGGCAGGTGAGAGGACTCAGAAAAGGGGGGAGAGGGTGCTGAGCTGGAGAAGAATCATGTGGAGCTGCCAGCTGCTCTGTGCATCACTGCTGGATCTGCACCAGCGTAGTTCTGCTGATGGCACTTCTCAACTCGCATCGATTTCAAAACCATGCTGCCCACACAAGTCTTTACATAACTGTGTGTAACCTCCTTATTCTGTCCCATGATGCTTTGCAGGCCCATCTATCATTGACAGCCTGGGGAAACCCAACTTTGTCTCACAGGAACTCAGGCAGTCAGATGAAGTGGACCAAGGATGAGAAGATGAGAGATGATGGATGCTCTGGGTGACTGGAGGTCCCTACAGGCGGCATCTCAAGGGAATGTCGTACATCACCGAGGCAACTGTACCTCCGGCCAAACAATGGCAGACAAGGGCAATGGCTTATTGCTGGAGAACAGCAGGCCACCAGAGTCCGAGGTTGTTCTTGGATTCAGCAGAGGTCTTGGCGTTCCAGGGAATGACAAACGAGGGGCAGAGGCTGTAAAGTACTGACATTAGGAATGCTGGCAGCACAACGCAGTCGCTGTGTGTGAAGAACAAACAATCACGGCCAGTTCTCAGACATTTTTTCGATGAGTTTGTCCACGAAAAGCATTTTGTGCACCTTTAATTACTGCTCATCACCATTAACCAAAAGTGACAGTTTAAAAGATAACGGTGTTTAATTAAGAACTTATGAGAGCTGAAGTAAAAAGAATGTGTGTTCAAAAAAACAAAAATTAAATAGAATTTTTATCATTTATACACGCAAATACACAAACATACACGCACAAAGCCTGACAGACCTTCAGCACACAGATCGGAAGTTACTTAAAACAAGTAGAAGAACTTTATGAAGAACTTTGCTAGAAACAGAATTGTATAGCGTTAACAGAATTAATATTCGAATTGCGCGTTCCTGACACACATTCCTGTTTGTACCCTTTGACAAATACCATGCAAACAGTCCCGGCCCAGACTCACTTCATTAGTAGATGCAGAAGCTGACATTTTGGACTACTTGAACAAACAAACACTGTTTTGGAACCACCACAGAGCCACTCGATTAACAAAGCCGAACTTTAAACCCCTTACTTATAATTGTCTGTCTACAATTAAAAACTCTGAGGAAATATTTGATCATTTACACACTTCGGATTTAATAAGGAAGGGGAAAACTTTGTCATTTGTAAGACATTTATGAAACTCCCCACGACCTGGTTCGTGAACAGACATGCTAATCAGCTAAGAGCTTACGAGCGAGCGCACGCTATTGTAGAAGCCGCGCGGGCCAATCACACGCAGCTGTTGAGAGGATAGAGTGTCAATTGTGTTTCGGAGAAGAAAGACGATGTTTCACCGCAGGCAGGCAATATGACTTGTCTGACATGCATATTTAATACACATGATAAAAGAAAGGTCCTCTATGATACCTTCAATTACTCTGTTTGCTCATGTGATGAATTATTTAGATTATCATCGTCCACAAACATGACCTGCTGGCAGAGATAATGACCACGGTTTTCTGGTAGAATTTCTCGGACAAAAATAGCGATTTAATGAAGCGAAGAGTCGCCTTTTCATTGGCCATCGCACAATTGATTTATGGTTCATGTGCTAGTGAAGTCAGGTTAGATGATCAGCTAGGGTATTGGAGCTAGATAATTAGGTCAAAGGACAAGATTGGTACCAATCAACTGTTGCAATCAAGACCTGATGGCTTTATGGTGCGTTCATGAAATATGTTTACGACTTGAGCTACAGTCACACGTAATTACGAACGGAAAAACTTGAATGGACGAAAAACGAGTTTCTTTCAACCCAAAGTTGCCAAGTTGAGAAAAACAGAAGCAAAAACAAAAGAGAAAAACAGAAGCAATGAATGCTACATTTGTGTTCCTATATACAGTGTATATAAATAGCAATATATAAAAAATAAGCATTTAATCGATTTTTCAAAGGTAGGGTAGGCATCTTTTTCAGAAATATTTTTTGTTATGCTAGTTGAAAATCTCTTTACATTCTCATAGGGGCATAAACACATTTATGTATCTTCTGCGGAAGGCACAGCAACATAAATGTATGTCCAACCACTGCATTCGGTCCGAATGCAATGATAGGATGTCCTACTTGCCTGCCAAACTATGTATTTGTATACATCCACACACTATTGGAGGAGGTGTGGCTTTAGAGAGCGCTCTGAAGAGAGGGTGGAATCTATGCTTTCAAAGCTAGCTTGCTAGCCTTCCTACCGTTCCTTTGTTTACATACATTTAAATTTTATTTAGAAAAGATACGCCGCCATCTTGCTCCAAGTTGACCTGAATGCACCTGATGTGGTAATTACGACTTTCCAGCTTGTAAATACTGTACGCACTTTCGTTCAAATTAAAACAACCCATTATCATTTCTGTCAATAGTGCCGTAAAGGTTAAAAGGTTTTGAACCGGAGGAAAGTGGTGCAAATGACAGTTAGGGGAGCCGTGTAACTGTAAGCTGTCTGGTTTCATTACAGCACTGTTGAAAGCTATTTACAGCACAGCCAATTTCCATCGACATATGGAGAGCTCAGGTTCTCTACATGATGTTGACAATGACATTGAAAACAATGGCCGCTGGCCAAGAGGCACATAGATTTGGCCATACAGAGAGAAAGAATGCGGAGAAACAACAGGGCTTTCCGCGCTTATCGTTTTTGTCTGACTCACAGCCTTCGAGACACATCTGAGTCACTAGCTCATTTATACCTTATCATTGCAAGATATACAGCAGTACTTACGAGCAACACCGAGATACAACCTAATGATACTGTCATTACTAGCGCATTTGATGGTAAACCGCTGGGCTTCTTTGACAAGCACATTTATTTTGGCAGCCATATTAACAGGTTATAGCATTTTTGAGCTTGTTTTTGCTGCATGTAGCATGCTTGAAAAATACACTATATACCCATTTATCAACACATGTTGTGCATTATAGACATTTGCCTGCTTGTTGCAAATTCCACACAGGAAAACAGATACACAAGCAGTATTACGTGTTCAGTAATTCCGACTGAATCCAGACAACATAAGCAGCTACGCTGTGGGATTCGGGTTTTGTTCTACACGAAATTTCAATATGAACTCAAATATTTCCAACCCCCCCACGCACCCAAATTTTGTGACCTATGCTACTCATATTTATTAACTCCTCTATACTTTTTTTTAGTCAATAATCGTTTGACTTGTGTCTACCCAGCTAACATTGGCTAACGTTTTCCAAAAGTTATTTTTAAGTTATCGAAAAGGTGCTTGCAGTAACATTGGTTGAACGTTAGTTTTTTAACGTCATACAAAAATCATTTAAAATGTTTTAAAAACATTACAGAATTAATAGAAGCAAGCAATAACGTTAACACCTAAACTGGATGTTTTTAACACCCCTACAAAATTCAAAATAACATTTATAATGTTTTTGTTACCTAATGGAAACATTAGGGAAACGTTCTTACAACCTAAAATTGTTTGCCGTTTTTTTTTTTAAAGAAACTGTGGGATAAACATCTGACACGGTACTTATACGCAACGTGCAGTAATTGAGAACTTCATTACGTCTCACGAGCGACCTCTAAGCGAATCAAAAACATCTCCCGGGTACGGTGACGCTTTTTTCAAAACGGTCACCTCACCGCGCTTTTCACGAAATATAAATGACCTTCCCCACTTCGGGATTTCTTAGATGAGAGCTTCCCCTTGTAGTTCGGCAGCAGCTAATGAGTTCCACTGGGTAGCCCGGGTCCTACAGCACTGGAGTCAGCCCATCATGAGGACAGGGTAAATAGCAAAGTAGGTCAGCCATGCACGGAACCTCTGGCATTCGGGCACAGCCAACAGTAGAAGTAAATTAACATCCTCTCCATTAGCTCGTCCAAATTGAGAGGTGGCAGTGACGGGAGGGATGCCTGATACCAGACGTCTCGGAGATCATCTGCACCACGGAAATAAATGACGAGGATTACGGACGCGTTACGAAGATCGCGATGACACGCGGGCGCGGCGTCATAAGCTGCAAACATCTATCGGCGTGACTCAGCTGGCATTTAGCGCGTTTGACCGCTAGCATGCAACGCAATTAATTTGCAAGTATGTTATTAAGTTATATAAAGCTAGGAGGAAGTTAGATACAGTACACAGGGAACATTGGGGCTAGTTGTTGCATGTCAGTAACTACACATTTTTTCTTTAAAATAACCAATAACGTTTTGGTTAACCTTGAACAATTTGCTACTTGTCACTGGTATTCGGAAAGAAGTGGTATTGGGGGAGGGGCATATGCATTCTAGAAAGATTTTAATTGGATGTGACATGACTGAGTGCAGTATGAGTCATCAAAAGGTCCGTCTATCCAAGACTGACAAAATTCTGTTTTCCAGACAAACGTTTAAAAAAGTTTAGGAATACACTAGCATATTATATCCTAAAAGCCACAAACCTCATGACTAGATTCAAACAATACAAATTATTCAAAGGTGAATGACATTAAAGTACATGACCGTACATTATCTAAAGATCTAAGGATTATAGAATGTTATAAATAACAAATGCAAGTTATTATAAAGTCTTACCCTTTTTCTTCTTCTTGTACGTTGCCTCTTTTTTTATTCTTAAGATCAATGAAATGCACATGCCTACTACAAAGAAAACATCTAATTATGATGCCTTCTGCCACGTGCCTCCCGAGATACTTATCCTAACTGCCAATTCATCGCTGCTATTGACTCTTGGGGCCAATTATACGTAAACACAGGGCAATAACATTACATAACAGATTCCATCAGAGTGCATAGAACACTGAAGTTATATTAGCTTTTAATTAGAAGGCAGAGAGGGCTGCAGAGAGGGCTGCAGAAAGGCAAATGTGAGGACCGGTACCGCATGAGAAATCGCTTCAGGCAGTGTCGGAAAGGCCACGACCTAGCTAGGGCACGTGACGGAGGCTGGAAGCCATCCCGCAGTCATCTGTTTGGCTTGAATGGATTAGAAGACACCCTTCACGGGCTGGCATTCGAACCCTGTCAAAAGGAATCGCTTCAAATTGCCTGGCCGCTGCCTAGCGGGTTAGCTTAGCCTTCCGTGAGAGTGGATAGGGTTGTATGGTGTGTGATTTTGAAATGATTATTGCCTCTCTCCCACACACACACACACACACACACACAATACACATGCACACATCAGGTCCTGCTCCACAGGGTGGGCCATGCCAATCCAATCATATGCTCGGCCCACCCTGGACCCAGTGGGTAAATGCAAACCAATTTCAGTTTGCGTCACATTTACATGAGAATCATCAAACCATTCACCCACAAATGACATTTACGGGCTGACAGCCTCGGTCCCCATTCATGTTCATTGAATTCTGCCTATACAATAAAAAGTGAATGGGGCCTGTTTCTTAAGTTCTGTAAAATGCATATTGGTATGTATATGATGTTTAATTTAAAGCTGCAATCTGTAACTTTCGGTTCTCTACCGCCTTCTCTGTTTGAAACATACAATTGCAGGTTACTTGATTTTCTTTTGATTATGTTTGAAGTCAAATAAAGCCAGACTGACATTTCTCGAAACATTTTGGATTTGGATTGCAGCTTTAACACATTAAAAGCAAATTACTTACCTGCCCAACTATTCTACTATTAACTATTCTACTATTAACTATCATACTATTAACTATCATACTATTAACTATCATACTATTAACTATTCTACATTTAACTATTCTACAGTTAACTATTCTACTGTTAACTATTCTACTGTTAACTATTCTACTGTTAACTATTCTACCGTTAACTATTATACTATTACCTATTATACTATTAACGTCTACTTTTCACTACCAATACGACAATAATTTGATTACTATTGTTATGTATTGTTAACTCTTTCGACCGGTGCATTCACTGGTCTAATAAACCTGATAACATGTGACAGTGGTTTATTAAGTCAGGTTGTGACGAACGAGAAATTGCGATACGTTACTTGCACGTTGCCACAGCTGCAGGCACAATCGGCTCTCTGGCTGTTGGCAACAGATGCGCCGCCTCTCTCGACATCTCTGCTGCCTTTAATCAAGGTTTTCACTGCTTACAAATCAGCTAAAGCAATTAGAGACTATTAGCTGCAGTCATCCAACGCCAATGTGAGCAAAGCGGTTTTGTATTCTCGTGCTGTGTGAAGGCAGATCTTCTGTCTTTTCCTCAGTAATTTACTCTGTTCCTCCCAATTACTCTATCTATTCATTAATCAATGCACCAGTTTCTGAAGACTTTGGCTAAGACATACAAACTCGCCTCAGTTTTCTGTGGCTCTGCTCCAAAAGCTACAGTAGTTAGCTTACTTGCGGCCTTCATGGGCAGCTGCCTATTAAGGAAGCATCCTAGCCATCATCAGACTTCACAAGTCACCGGAATGGCACGTTCAACACAGGCAGCAACTCTGAACAAAAAGTGCTAGAAAAGAGTTTCGTTTCAACAGAGTTTGATGTTAGCATGTTGCTACACTAAAATATCTATCATGTTAATGATATGTTTATATAAAATTAAAGAGATTATTTTTTAATAATACAGAACGTTTCTCACCTTATCCACCTTACTGGAATTACATTTGTACTGAGCTTCCCAGCTAACAATTTTACAAAACGTTTCCATAGCATTTCCATCAAGTAACAAAACATTGTTACTTTTATATTTTTATATAAAATTAAAGAGATTATTTTTTAATAATACAGAACGTTTCTCACCTTATCCACCTTACTGGAATTACATTTGTACTGAGCTTCCCAGCTAACAATTTTACAAAACGTTTCCATTGTGTTTCCATCAAGTAACAAAACATTAAAAATGTTATTTTTAAAGTTCTAGGAATGTTCAAAACGTCCAGTTTTTAGATGTCGTATTAACATAAATGCCTGATTATATAACATTATTAAAACTTTCTAATTCTGTTTTTAAATGTTTTTAAAACGTTCCCCTAACAACTTAAGAATAACATTTTTGATAAGATATATAATGTTAAAAATGATTACTTCTAACAATACTGAAATAACAGTTTATGATAACAGAGAACTTTTACAGAAAGTTCCCTGTTAGCTGCGTTGTCACAATGCATTCTGGGATACCTTCTAGGGTTAACAGCATACATTTTCAAAGTTAGCCGTTACAATAAGTGACTAAAGATAGGTATTCTTATCCGTCTGAGACCAGTAGAACTACATATGGTTAAATAAGAGGGTTCAACTGCCTTGTGAGGTTTGAACTCAATTACCGAATGATAAAGATGAAGTCTGGTGACTTAACCTTGACCAAATCAAACACACACTCTCGGCTCACTCAACTGAATTCAACAGAAGATGTAACTTCCCATTGGCATGGAGGTTGACGTAGAAGTCCACGACTTTCCTAAACAAGGTTCGACAGAAGAATTACGTGAACATGACTCCATACAATTATGACTACGTTCAGTTGACCAGCGGGAATTTGAGAACGTGGTGACAACCATCCGACGCAAGGTCACTGTTTACCCGAGCAGCTGTTGCGGTAAACTGGTTAACCTGAGGTTAAATTTGGAGCGTTGGGAGTCAAAGTTGATCCCTAGAGTCCAGGTCCACACAGAGTCCATACACCTCAACTTAGGTTACATACAAAACAT
>JAZGTJ010000613.1:20624-82281 GCA_036877575.1 Botia almorhae | reverse complement strand
TAATATGCCATGCAAACGGAAAAAGCACCTCATGGAACAGGAATCTCCATAACTGGTGGCAAATGTGTGTTTAGGAATCTCAGTAGGACCCATCAATAAGACGGCATGCCAAGCACTTGATTTTATTAAACAAGAGAGACAGTAAATCAAACCTTAAATGGCCACCGCTGGGTGCTGCCTGGTTCTCCAAGCTTGCTAGTTAATGTAATACCAACCCCACTTGTCTGATTTCTAGCAATGATTCTAACTTGAGGTTGATCTTTCATAGTTAACAAGACTTAATGGATATCTCAGTTGTGTCTCAGTGAGGTATTAACTTTATCTAAAACTAGAAAAAACGAGACACCCGTTGATATACAGTACAAGCCTGCAGCTATAAAAATATGTTCATCTCTCACAAATGAAAAACAGTGATGTTTGTGTTGTTTGCGAAAGGCGGTACGCCACCAACCCGGTTAGAAACAGCACACGTGACTGTGTAAAAAGAAGGATTAGCCGTTATTACACCAGCGATGTTCTGGGACGATGCCCCCCCCCCCCCATGTTTTTTTGCCCTGAACGCGGGCCTGGCCTACTTCAGAGTCTTTAATCCTGTGGCTCAGTGCCGGCGTTTTCTGTTTCCAATAAGCAGTACTAATCTCTGTACTGGCTAGACGACAATGGCCTACCGGAGACAGCTGGCAGACTCAAAAAGCCTCCAGAAGCGAGAGCTCACGACAGCGGGCCGATCGGCAGCGGATGGGGTTTCGTGTAAATGCCTGCTGCATCGCAATGTTTTGTGGGATTTAATCGCAGCTACCCTAAATCCCTTCTGGTCCAAAAACACACATCAGTTGGTGTCAGCTGCAGTTTTCTAACACGGCAAAACCGCACCAGATAATCTCGCGGACAGATATGTTTTGGATTTTACTTTGTTTAATGAGCAGCTATGGCTTGGATCGAGGGGTTGGTCTAAACCCAAAAAGTTGACGCTTGGTACGATTACGTCACTGACATGGGAACCATCAAACACCTTTGTCATTCTGTTGCAATTAAAACGCGGGATGCAGAAAAGGCTATTAAAGCGGAGACGAGCATCTATAAGAAATGCATCATACATCAAAAGGATAATTCTTCGCCATAAGCTCGTCCGGATTGCGCTCACACCCATTGCAAACTGTACTAAATTCTTAGCTAAAACCGCTTTCACACCAGTTGCATTCACACCAATGAACAAATAAAACCGATTTGAGTTTGCAGCAGCAAAGTTCTAGTGAAAGCAGCTTAAGTCTATGGAACAAGTAAATAAACCCCAAATCCTCTTCATTCATAAAGCAGGAAACAAGGAACAAATCTCGGGAACAATGACAAATTCTTTTGGAAACCAACACGGAGACTGTGACATGGCGTGACAGAACCAGGCTAGGGATAAGAGACGATGAATTTCAGCAGAAGCACAAACTCGATGAGAACTCAACGGGGGCTCCCTTCCTACTCGCGAGGGCTCAAACTTCCCGTTTTGGCTGTCAGTGTATAAATCCTGCAGACGAGCGCGTCGGCATTAACACAGAGCCACTGCAAATGACTGACAATCCTGAGACCTCTGTGAAAACAGGCTTATGAGGCGAGAGAGGAAGGCGGATGAAAGGGAAAAGAGAGAAAGTGTGAAGGAAAAACAAGAGTTTCGAGCTTTTTCCAGCAAGCTTTGCAAATTCAAAGCGCTGCCGAGCATTTTCCGGTATTTCTCGACATACGACACAGAAACTTTTTCCACCGGAGTTGTCAACAAAAAAGTATGATTGACATAAACACTCACTTAAACTTATTGAAACAGTCTCCAATTATGACGCCTTGTCTTACTGTGTTACAATACAGTATACATTTGTATATAATTTGGGGTGACGTGTATGGGCTGCTTTCTTTTTCTGCAATACAGTGTGTTGTACATTATGAATTTATGATAGCATTGATGCATTTTACTGATCAAACATACAAAAATCTTTAAAAAAAAAATTTAAAAAAATCCTGGAACATAATTTGTCATTTTTATTCATTTCAGTAACAGCAGATGGCAAACTGCATCCCCACCCAAAACATAACGTGATAAATTACAACATTTTCTCTCTATTGTTCTGTTATGCAATTTGTTTTGAGTGTTGACAATGAATTACCCTTCTCAAGCGCAGAGCGTGTGCTGCGATCGTGTCTCCCTCACAATGTCCTTTCAGCCAAACCCCAAAATGACAAATTAGCCCCACCGCCAGTCTCTGAAACCCATCACATCCGCACAGAAACCGTCTCTCTGATAAATTGTGACTGCCTCAATGAGGGCCACAGTGACAGAGAGTCAAACGAAATCAAAACAGATGGAAACAGGTGGACAGAGAGAAAACATGGAATATATATATATTCAAATTCAATTCAGTTTTAGTGCTGTATTTTATTTTGCTGTATGTGGAGACATAAAAAAAGAAATAAAAAGTTGTGCCTCACAGCACCACGGTGCTCAACAGCATAAACGTACACACATCTGAGTAATCTAACTATACAAATATCTTATATAAGCACTATTACAGAGTATAACAGCCTAAACTATAAGCTAAAAATTAAATGTTAAAAATTTATGTTAAAAATTAATCTATGTATACATTTACCTACCAAAACACATATATATATACACACACACACACACACACACTTGAGACAAAACAACTAATATCACTATAAATAATACCACAAAATAACTAATATCAAAATAACTATCATCATATTGTACTGCTGTTTTCTCAACAAAAATGATGATGTCACGGAGGATGATGTCATCACTGAGAAACAGGTGATTACCAATTATATTGTAAATTATTACCAGGATAGAAAGTGATATTGACCAAGTAGCCCATATATTAACATGCATATGATGGAGAATGAAACTGCTGAAAATGTACTGCGTAACAGGAATGCAAATGGTGGCTCTATGATCACCATGCATTTTCCATTACAGGTGAATAATTCATCAATGCCTGGTAACATGCTTGAGAAGTTTGAGATTGTCTCCACTTTCTATTTTAAGTCACATGAGGAATGCATGGGCTATCCTCCATGTACCCATCAAAACTCAAGGTCCCGTCGGCAACGCCGCTTATTCCAAAGTCAGCCTTGCTGAGATGGATGCTTTGTCATCAAGGTAATGATATCACCTCTTCTGAAACCCTAGAGGTAGCTTAGCAACACAGGAAGTGGGCGGAGCACATCCTCAACTAACACTTTGCTAAGCTCCACCCTTTATGCCCCACCACCTTGTATTTTAATTATATATTTTAATAGCATAAACTGAATTATAAAGATGGTATTTAAATACACGACTTACAAAGACCTGAATAAGACATGGTGGATGGCAACAGTTGCTAAGGTAGATTAGGGTGGTCATGGCTTTAGGACGGGTCTTAGCGAAGGGTCGACTTAAAGCTACGAAGTGCATCGCATAAAAGCGAAAACGGTTCCTTTCAGTCATTTTTAATTCTTATTCGAATCCGCTTATTTGACAGCTACATAGACAAGCAAGACGACACTTGGCAAAGCTCTCTACACAGCTGATCCGTATTCACAAATAAGGCACTGGTGAATATATTTTGGATGCCGCTCCAACGTCGCACACCGAACGCCGGCGAGAAAGCACCTTGATGTGCCGTGTAAACAAACACCCGTGTTGATTTCGCTTTGGTGTTTGGAACGGGAGCTTCATTATGAAATCCATCTGATGAAACCATCCAGGCTGTTTTTGACAGCTACCTCCAGGGAGGGAACGCAGTGTTTAGACTGATCTCTCACCATCTGTCGCCATATTGTCGAGAACGACCCAATAAAAGATATGAACAATTAAACCGTCCACGGGGAACGGGCTGTTTTTGCTCGCGATTGATATCTATGCTTTTTCAGATCTGGAACTTTCCGGAATAGCTATGGCATGGTTTCGATCGTGAAAATATGGAACGGATCGGCCAGGTGCGGATTCTTAGAGGAAGTGAGGGAGGGAGGGCCTCCTCAAAAACATTTGTAAGAGAAAATAACTGACCGTTCAATAAAAATAAAACCACTTTTCTTTGTCCAAGTTTAATGATTAAGGCTGTTTCTCTGACTTTTTCCTTTTTAAATTTTAAATTGTGTTAACGTGAGAAACAATCAAATACAACCAAAAAGTCATGTGACAGGAGGGAGTGTCTTCACAACATCGTGATTGGCTGGTCTCCCAATGTTCAGCTAATTTACATAAATGGGCGCAAACAAATTACGCAATTGGAAACTTCGTTGAGAAGTTCCAGATCTAAAACTCACACTCAGAAATCAGAAATGTTTTTGGTCGTGTTCAAATGATAATTATCTTGAAATGACTTGCACAAAATGAATGCACATGTAAATTAAATGAAAAATTTAAGTCAAATAACTATCGGTAGTCACAAATAAGGGCCTGACAAAATAGGCTTTTAATTCTATTATTGTTGCACTATTGCTGTATTATTTGCAGCCATGATAAATAGATGTATAAAAACACAAACCAAAGGAGACCGAGATGAGACTTTGAGTTGAATGAATAGTATGACACTTCCAATGTTCCCGAGAAGGAAAAACAGCAGCACAAATTCACTACCCTTCATCATCTCACACGCTCCTCCTGCAGAAGGGTATGAATTATATGTTTAAGCGACAGCAGGCTACATTGCTTTCTCTGTTTCTGTCTCATCTAACCCCCTCCCAGTAAAACCGCCTGAAGAAATGAATCATGACATTCTAATGCATAACAGAGTGGAGACTGAAGTCTTTAAATTGAAACGGCGATTCTCATGCGTACAAATGAGCGCCCGGTACGAGTGGAACAGAGGTGATTAGGCTTTATACATCATTACCCTTCATAACATGAAGTTTCAGATGTGATCTGAGGTTGCATGAAGTCTTTGAAAGCTCACATAGAACGAACATTTAAAACGCGGCTTTAAAACTGTACGCCATGGCTTGACATACAGTCGTATGGCTTCGTCAGCCGGTTCTGCTCAGACCATGAGTGAAATTAATAATTGATATGTTGTCAATCATAGATCAACCGTATCAAATCCCTCTAACATGAGATTTCTGCCTCTTGTGTAACCTGTGGGTGGACCTCCAACCCAGAAGAGCTATTTTAAGGCTCGCATTTAAAATAATTCAGCATCAAACTTCCATCTGCCAGCCACCGTTGAAGGGAAATTTAGGGGATGTTCCAGCTAACAGGAACCGTTCTCAAAATGTTGGCTAACGTTCTCTAACAGTTCACATTTCAAAAATGCTTTGCAGTAATGTTAGTAGGATTCTTTTAACATTATACACATCATATATCAAAAACGTTATTCCTAAATAGTTAGTGGAACGTTTTAACATAACGTTTGACTAACGTTCTTAAAACCAAGCAATAGCATTAATACACCGTCTCAAAATCTGGACGTTTTGAACGTTACAAGAACATTCAAAATAACATTTGTAACATTTTTGTTACTCAACAGAAACATTTGGGGAATGTTTTCACAACGTAAAATTGTTAGCGGGGATGGCTTATCGAAAACCTTCCCATCAAATGAATCTGATCTTGATAGAGGAGGACAAACAGCTTTGGGGCTTGTTTGGTGCGTAGGTTGTTAATTCAATTACATAATTAAAGAGCTGGCAAAAATAAGGGCCCATGGCAGGGGT
The DNA here is from genome assembly GCA_036877575.1 of Botia almorhae. Lineage (NCBI taxonomy): Eukaryota > Metazoa > Chordata > Actinopteri > Cypriniformes > Botiidae > Botia > Botia almorhae. Next base: position 76,584 of record JAZGTJ010000613.1, on the reverse strand, counting down.
GCCATTGACGACGTGCAACTAGAGCCTCTCCCAAAACATTAGAACGTGCACAACAGTGAAAAGGTAATTCTAGTCTATCACAGACAGAAAGAGACAGTAGGAACATCTACACTGTCCTCTGAACCCCGTACGATGAGCGACACGGTTTCCGCTCTAAAGAAACAGTAATGTGAAAATGACCAATAGAACTGTTCAAAGATTTTAAACCGACAAAAAACATTCTGCGCTTTTATCTAGGTCGCCATCACATAGTGACTGGACTGTGTTAATGTCTCTGTTCAAACGGTCAGATTTCTTGGCTTCCGCTGAAGCGCACAAGACGCTCCTTGGAATGTTCTCGGAATGATGCCGGAAGAACACGGAAACCGTCGGGTCCGAGACGGCTCAAGTACACGCTGGTAATGAAGCAAAAGGGGGATGTACCGAACACTAGGAAAATCTCAAAAGCGTGCAAATGATTTTGGTTCGATCCTTAAATTAGTTATGCTGATGTTATCCCTACGAATGAAAAATGTTGTATTTACACTAGAAAAAGGCAAGATGTATTTTAATCAGTGGTCTGACTTTTTTTATCCCACTGTATATCAGTTTTGTTCAGCACCTGATACTATCAGTGTACCACTGTACAACCTCAAAACCTCTTTGTAGATCATTCAAATTGATTGGCAGATTGCATTTGATGATACACTGATCGCTGTTTATTGACTCCAAGTACAGAGGGTTCCTCTTTCATAGATTGTTGTAATTGATCTAATGCTTGTTGGTTCTGCCCAACAGTTTTCAGACCACACACACACACACACACGTCATCTTTGAGCGACAATTAAAATGCAAACCACAAACATACCACACTCATACAGTACGTGCCGCATGTAAATCGCTTTTGTTTTTGTGCCCTATCGGGAACCTCTGATATGCAAAACGCAGCCTCGTTCCAAAGCCGATGAATTAAACATTAACGAAAGGCTCAAAACTGCTTTTGTCGCCTTTTCATCATTTTTTAAAGCGTCCAATTACTGTACTTTGGCTTAGAGGAGGCCCAGATCTGCGATTATACAGAGATCTAGAGGTGGCTCATTAAACGCAATACCAAACGGACACGGCAGCATTTTATAAGGGCTGCAGTTAATGCACAACACAAGGGACTGGAAAAATAACATGAGGGTTTAACCAGGAGAATGCCAGAACGTCACCGCGTCGTCAGAAGCAGGACAACGCTGATGCGTTCGCATTTAACATGGAAATGACCAGAGGCATTTTTCTAAGCTAAATTTGTAAAAAAAATTAAGACAAATATATGGCATACACAATCCATTTTAATCCATTTTTAATGTGACATTAAATTTAAAAACATGATATTTAATTTTAAAAATGCGGCTCTATGGGAATGAAACGGATTGTGGGAAAAAGATGAAATCCGTCAAAAATGAAATTTGTTTCCACAAGTTAGCGCATTAAAAAATGCATTACAAAAATGTTTTCTTAGATTAACCGTGTGCAATAAGACCAGTATTGTGTATTACTATAAAGCAAAAACAGTTACATATCACCTTCAAATTCACTTATCTCATCTCAAAAATAAAGCTAAAGATTACAGAAAGATCAGTTTTAAATGGATGCTCATAAATGGCCAATATAAAAAATCACTGTTAACCGCAAACTGCAATACAAGCTCGAACTAATCAAAGTGGACAATAAGCTGATTATTCCTTCCCAAGCCTAGATCTTTATTGTCTGTACTGATGGAAACAACAGGCAGAACATCTTTTCTGCTTCCACTGCCCACACACGCAGAGATCCTCTCCGTTCATCATCCTTACATCAAGAGCTTCGAAAATCTTACCACTGTCAAAAACCCAACAGGCAGGGCAACGATGCGAAGAAAAATCATTTTGCTGATCCAGCCAAGAGACTGAAGCCCAAGAATACCCTTAAGACCAATAGCCAAAAAAAACTGCTTGATCCATTTTCACCATTTTTGTGTGTTCACACTGGACAATTCAGTTATTGGCCGCTGAAACTATAATGGAATCTGAATTGTAATTGACATGCAGAACATCTGTAAAGAGGTTCTCAGGATGAGCTTGAAGATATCGTTAGTTATGCAAGCATGTACATGATAGTGCACCATGTCAAGTGAACTCAGTTACGTTTTAAAGAAACAGTACACCCAAATAATGAACATCTGTCATCATTTATTCACATCTATAAGTCTTCTATTATGGCACAATAGGGTTGTATAAGGAACAGACCAATATTTAAAATCAGTATTTACTGACAATCTTCTCTGTTGCCACTTTTAAACGTCATAACCGAATTTGCATATTTGAAGTGGCACATGGGGTCTGACTGTGGGAACCAGTGGCCCTTGGACATACACTATTTTTGAAACGCAGTCGGTGAAAATAATTTTCAGTAAACTTAAATGTTTACTCATTATCTTGCTTGCACGTGGCTTCGGAAGACATCAGATACACTGTACAAATCACTTTAATTGTGTTGCCCTATTTGGACCTTAAGGGAAATAGCGGCTATAAAGCGTAATACAGAAACAAGCTGCATTAAGATTTCTCAAAATTTCTAAAACAGCTGCATGTTTTAAAATGACAGAATTCCCACTGTGAGGTGACTATTTCTTTAAAATGAGCTTTCGGAGGACGCTAGTACAGAAATATGTACGCCAGACGCATCTATATTATGAGGATCATTATTTGCGCGCGAGAGACACTGCAGAGGTAATTAAACGGTGTTCACGAGCTCACACAACATTGTTGAATTAATACACATATACAACCATATACATTTGCTTTTGTTGATCCTAACGCAATAGCAACTGAAATTAAACAATACAGTATTTTTGTTAACCCAGAAACTAAACCAGATCGATGCAACTAGACGACATGCAGTTAACAGGTCTGATCAAACTGACATACTGCTTGATCTTGATCAGACCACCATGCATGTTGGTCCGAATCCGATCATCTAACTCATTTAATCTTTGCATATACATTTAAACTGCAATCACAGGTGGGACGCTGTCAATTTGTTAAGCGCTGAAACACAATCTTTCTGCAGAAGATGAAACTGCTCACCCAGGGCTAGAACTTGACGGATGGTGCGTCCACATCGGCCGACCCTGGCGGCAGCGTGTACGCGCGTACGCCCCTCTCAGCTCCGGCGTGTGGGCTGCGCGCAGCTGCTCGGTTCGAGTCGCCCAGTTAAGCCTGCAGATGCTTCTGGCTGCGGCATCCGATTCCGAGACTTGCTCCTCTTGATGCTGTTCGCTGGAGAGTTGCGGCTGCGGCTCTGTGCGGAGAGAAGCTGCCTTTGTTATCTATTGTCGGCAGCCAGCAGTCATCGGGTTCACGGTACACACTGTCCCACAGACAGAAGAGATGTACAAGTGTGTCTAAGAGAGAGGGGGAGAGAGAGAAGAATGCATGAAGCTGGATTACTCGTACTTCTGCCTTGTTCCTGCTCTCTGAAGCTATTTGGTATGTGTGTGTGTGAGAGAGAGAGAGAGAGAGAGAGAGAGAGAGAGAAAGAGAGAGACTCTCTTCTACACTCCACTACGGCTTAAAAACTCACACCGCCAGATAACTGATGACTTAGGGAGCGTCTCAAAAGTGCACTCAAGATGAAAAGCAATTAAGAGCCGTCTACTAAGGAAAGAGCTCAAGATCTGCGTGGTCGGATGATATCACTGTTCTGCAGAAGTTCAATGAGAACGTATCGTTCTGCCGTGGCTGTTTTTTGGTCTGCAATGTCTTGTCTTGGTTCACTTCACAAGCCAGTTTCTCACTGAAAACTCTGCAGTTTCATGCGGGTTTGAACACTTGACAACAAAGACCAGCAGCCTGAGTCGTATTATTTCACCAGACGCGACCCTCTTAAACTGACTGCGCGTTCAATCCTTTTATCTTCTGTCCCCGTTTCGGTTTTCCTTTTTTCATATGTTTTTGTTCCAAGTCCTTCAACAGGGGATTATTGGGTGCTGACTTAGAAGTGTCCTATGAGACATTGTGCTGTGCGTATGAGAGGGAGCGAGAGAGACAGACAGAGAAACGGGAATATAACATGTAACTTCTGGTTCTGATCTCTGTTCTGGTTTCTTAATAATTTTATTCATGATGCTTTCAGAAGCTTTAAAAGAGCTCCTCCCCTAACAGCTGATTCTACACTTGTAAAAAAAAATGTAAAAAAATTATGAAATACTTTCGAATGCTTTTATATTTGGAAGTTGGGAATATCAAAGTTGGACCTTCCCTAACTGTAATAGATACTGTATAAAAGAAAAATTTTACCCAAAAATGAAACTCAAATGTTTGGACAACGTTCACACAACGCCCCTTCAATCAATGACAACAAACAAAGCTATTGTAAAGCTTAAACTGCATATAAAACAAGTATAAATGACTATTATATGCTTATTTGAGCTTTAGGGAGTTTACCAGCCCCTTTTCACTGTAGGCTGTATGTTAAAAGAGCATGCAGGGTAAACATCCAACAAAATTAATTTTAAGTAAAACTTAGTTAAGTAAAAATTAATTAGCAATTTTAATTTTTGTTTGGTGAACTTTTCCTTTAAGACATTGTAGTTAGGTTCTGTAAAAAAAAACACTGTAGAAGTACAAAGAATGTTTTTTTAATTAGTACTGTCACTATATAGAAAAATATGGATAACTGTGCACCCACTAAAATGCCATTGCTGCACCCGGTGGCCAGAGGCGGCCTCAGATGTGTGAGGTCTTTGAAACGCACCCTTAAACACCTCAACACAAGGCAGTGAAACCTCTAAGACGGCTTCGATTGAGTGGCAGCTGTGAAGAAAGCCGACTGAGGCAGGGGAATTCTGGGTAAGCTGAAGAAAAACATTCTTTGTCTTCATTTCCAGGAAAAAAGCATGACCTTTCCGAGATCTGGAAGCGCCGGAATGCGTCACTCTTTATTTGAAGCAGCCGGCCCTTGCGGCGCACCTGCTGGAGGTGTGGAGCTGGAGCTCCTTCCAGTGTCGCCATCTGCATTACTGAGAACGGTGAAATGATCGGGACAGTCAGTGTACTGGAGTCAAGGGTCCTCTCATGGCACTTTGAGCAGGTCACCTTGATGCGTGTGTGTATTCTCCTGGGGGGAGGGGGCGTGCTAAACCCTGGTAAATTGGTTTCAAGGCACTGAAGTGGCTGCAGAACATTTAGGCCGATTAACCCCGCCACGTTTTCATGTCTGTCAGTATGCTAGCTGTGTGCCGCGTTAAGTGGCTGGTCCTGACACGGTGTTGGGTAATGTGCATCACTAGGGGGCACTGTGTGTTAATTAACCTTAATTAAGAGTGGTGTAATAGAGGTAGTTTCAGTTGGTGTTGGAAACAGCTTGTCAAGCTAAGACCTGCACATAAAGACAGTTAAACTACCCCAGTACAAAATTTGTTACAAATTGCTAACAAATGTAACTATTATAATAAAGTTCATGACCGTTATGTAATTAATTTTAATAATCACCTGACTAGACCACCACCAAACCAGCACTAGCTAGTCTAGACCAGTATAAAAATGAATTAGTTTATGCTGGTTAACCAGCTTAACTATTTAAACTGATACAAATCAAAGACCAGCTAGAACAGTGGTAAACCACCACTAGCTAGTCTAGTCCAACATGAATGTTTATGTTTCATAAATTGTCATGTTGATTTCCAAGCTTCACCATCAAAACTGATGCTAATTTACCAACAGTTAGACCAGCACCAGTTTTAACCAGTACAAAAATTCATGCTAGTCTAAGCGGAACTTTTCAGCAGTGTAGCCTTTTTCTTCTTCTCCTCCCTGTTTAATTGCGAGGCTGCAGCACTGCATGTTTTAACACGCTACTGTTTGCATCGTACAGTGATGCAAGGTGACATTTTGCTGTGAAATCACCATTAGGCAGAGAGGCAGAAGTGACTCAAATTCGCAATGTCACTCAGACCCCCAAGTTGACCGCCTGTGCTGAACGTAGGGCGCGCTCTCTTTCAGAGAAGTGACTTTGCTAGAGCGGAATCAAATTTGCACCATCCGTGTCTGAAGGGTTATCATGAGACAGACTGAGCCTGTGTCTCCAGCGGCAGGCAGGTCAGAAGCCATGCGGAGAGAGATGAGCAGAGCTGGAGTCCCACAGGATCTGAAAGAGTCCCTACTGAGGGAATGACTACAGAAGGGAGAAAAGAAGAGAGAGGAGATCTGTATGGAGGAGAACTACAGTACCAATGCAAGGGACCGCATGCAGAACTACTAGCGGACATTATCATTATTATTATTATTATTACAAAAATAAAATATGCATTCAAACAAATACATAAAAAATACATCGCATTTACATGGATTATTAATCACATCTAATATTTATGGAAACGCCCTGTGTGTGATGTGCATGTCGCATGACATTTATGGGTAATTTATACTGAAAATGGAAATGCATTATTAAAATCTTCATGTATAACATTATACATTTTTATACACTATATATTTCATTCCGGTTTCATTATACTTCGATTACACACCCTCTTTGCTACCTCATTTCCAACTCAAGAATCAATATAACAGCAACCCTACGTAATATTTGCTCCTCCCTGCCAAATTTACCACAAGACAGGCTGGTTATATAAAACGGCACTTGACAGATGGTCCCTAGCCTGGCAGAAGGGGTCAATGATGTCCACAAAGCCACGTGTAAATGTCTTTCATGTCTATGCAGTGAAAGCTGCTGCATTCTGATTTACCATAAACATAATGGGCATGTGGACTACCCTACATGATTGGGGGGGGTTACATTTCATATATATTACATAAGGTTATGATAGACAGACTGACAGACGTACTATATATAAAATACTATATACACTATATGTATAGTATATGTCTATATGTATACTATATACACTATATGTATAGTATATACACTATATGTATAGTATGTCTATATGTATACTATATACACTATATGTATAGTATGTCTATATGTATACTATATACACTATATGTATAGTACATGTCTATATGTATAGTATAGTATTGAGTTGAGTATATTTTGACAGGGAAAACTACAGATGCTGATTTAACATTTTAAGGAGCACATGGAACGCAAGGCCCGAGCTCATGAATTTCATAAGCAGGAAAGCTAAGCCATGGTCATTCCTTTTATAAATCCAATAAGCTGCACCGAGGATATTGCAGATCTGGGCCAAGTCTTGCAGAAGAGGTAGAAACGACGAGGATAAACATACAAGCGTGTTCTCCAGCGGCAACATAATTCGATAGGAGAAAACAAGCCCTGACACACTTTAAATAACGCTGTGAGGTGGAAAATACGCTGAGGTTGCAGATAAAGGTGAGGTTGGGAATCAGTCATGCTCGCCTTCTCTTACGAGGCCAAACATCAGCAGAAGACAATAAAGCTTTCTTGGAGAGCAACTGCAGCAAAACGCACAGATTATCTGTTTAAAATGAGTGAAGCAAAGTAGACTCTTGACACTGTTTTGGAGTGCAGAGTTAAGAGGCTTTTCGTACCGGCGCTCGCGCATGAAAAATGCTATTCTCAGCTAGCGCACTAGCGCGCTACTGTCCCATTCAGGGAAGGAGTATAAATATAAAACCGGCTCTTCTTCATTCTTCTGGGTGGATGGATGTAAGGCGACTTGGTCATTTGTATTCATCAGTCTAGGTATCTGTACTGAACATGCTTGGAATACCTCATAAGTTCTTTTGCTCCACATACTGTACGCCGCTGTTAAAAATAGCTGCAAAGCTAGGGGCTACAACAGGGCTAACCAGGGACATGGTTCATCCATACAGAGATGCTAAACATGGAAAGTTCCAGATCCAGAGAATATGGGCGATTAACAATACACAAGACAGCATTTAGATCTACGTTTGTATCCAGCTAGGGGAAAATAGCCAGACCTGTGCTTTGACAGTAGCAAAATGTCTGGTGGTTTTTGGCACAGAAATCTCTGCAAACGTTTGTACGAAACCACCATAAAACAGAACAAACGCAGATGTGTAAAATCAGATTTGCGCTTACTAGATGAAGACAGACTTTTCCAGCGCATCCAGTTATTAGTAAACAAACTTAGCGTTTTGTGTGTGTGGCCGTTTGAGGCTAAAACTAGCATCTAGCTAACCTAATTACAAACCATTGGTAATAGCACCTGAATCAAAACTGCTTCGCTTTCTCGCAGCAGGCCATCTGAAAATTGTATTTAAGCCTGGATTGTACATGAAACGGACTAAAAAGATGCTCTGCATACTTCAGGCCCCTAAATTCGAACACTCAAGCTATAAACGCATAAAAATAATGCAGCGCCTCTTGACGTTCACTGTAGCCTCTAATAGGTCGTTCCAGCTGACGAGAACCTGGCACATGGAAACAAATGACAGTTTGGTTCAACGGATGTCTCAAACATCAGTCGTAACAGCTAACATGGCTGACGTTCAGCATGATGCCAAGCTCCTCAGCTTCTAACAGCACTTCATTAACGGCATACACATCATGCAGTTCAACGGCAAGATACATTTTCCCCTTATTCATGCTTAAAAAAACCACCCGACTGCATAGATAAGACGTCTGGTTAAATCAGACATTCAGCTACACGGGCTGAGCCCTTATGCCTTTCTGCAAACACATCACTTTAGTTATATAGAGGAATATATTAACTCCAAAGTGCTGACCTACGGTATGCGCCAAGTATTTTTACACTTACTGAATTAACTACTGGAATTGTCATCTGAGCTCCGTTCTGAAAACCTAGCGAGCTGTCTCACTTACTACAGAGGCAGCATATTAGCTAGCACTAGTCTGATTTTGAATGCTCTCTCTACACAGTCAGTTACATGTACCACACAAGAAGAGAATCGACTCTAATTGATATCAATAGTGTTTGATGTTCGCGTATTGCACGATAACCTAACTGCCATAGAAATGCACATTTTAAATATTAAAATTTTTTATTGCACTAAACTGCAGTCAGTAACTTTAACCTCTCGATCACCATCTCCGTATGAAACAAAATAGCAAAATACTTTTCATTACGGATGTTGAAGTCGAATGAAGCCAAACTGTCATTTTCCAGGAAATCGGATCAGACAGCTCAAAATATAAATTATAAACTTACAGTTGCGAATTAAGGTAAGGTACGAAGGCCATTATGAACGCTGATCTGTCATGTAGTTGCTCATTTTGTTAATTTTCAGACTGCAGTTTTTAAAAATTACAACTACACTTTTTCACGAATACTTTGCAATAAGTTTATATCTTAGTGTTTTTTTTGTTGCAATTTGTTTGGGGACTGCCGACACATGCAAAGCAGCTAAAACAAGGCATCTTACAAGACAATAAGTTGCCAGAAGGAACCTGATGCATGACATTCAAGTTCTGCATATATCGCAAACTAATGGCTGTCATCAGGGTGTCGAGCGGCATTGGAGAAAAGCTATTTTCGGGCCTGCAGGAGGTACTTAACTGAGAAAAATCAATCGCGATCAGCGCCGAGAGACGGGAATCGACACCTCCGCTCTGGTCCAATGAGTGACTAAATCTATGCACCCTCAAAACGCATCGCATTAGTGCCTTAGTATTTATCAGCAACTGGGGCTAAAGACAGCACACTAGCAGGAGGAGAAACGCGAGCAGTCATCGGTCAGTGTGTGCGTGTCTGTGTGTGTCTGTGTCTGGGTGGGGGGAGGAACTCCCTGCTGTCGGCCGCGTCTGTCTTTGTTTGTATTTTTGGTTCGGCCCGTGTTTGCCTCTGGGAATGTAATGAGCAATTCAGAACACAGCCAAGCATTCTGCCCGGCGATACATGCCAGAGTAACGCTGGGAGCATCGCCAGAAAACCAAGCCACTGCTAATACGGAATCCAGACGACGACAACAGGGTGCTATTGGCCAAAAGCGCCATGTGTTTTCACAAGGGCTGCCAGTCTGCTTCACAACTGCCTCATATTCTGTAATCAAGCTTTTGGGAGGAAGGAACAACATGTCCAGGTCCCATCACACCCCAAAATTAAAAGAAATAGGAAATCACATACTTCTTAAACTTAATGGTCCTAATAATAGTCTGATATATACATTTTAAGTACAATTTAAATACATGTGTATATATACATATTTAAATTGTACTTAAAGGCATATTCATTATATAATTATTACATAACTTATACATTTTACACTCTGTTTCAAACCCATCATGTAATAATTAAGAGTTTTATGGCCCCGTGTAGTTTTGTGGTCAAAATAGTTTTTTAAATGTTTGTTTTTTTTCCAGCAAATTTGTTTTATTTTAAGGAAATGTTAACCCTGAAAAAAAACATGCTCATCAAAAAGATCTTAATGGTTCTAAAATACTACACGAATTTGCGGAACATTTCATTTTTTGTCCTATTTGATTTTCATTTGAAATGTGGGCATGCTATCATGAGATTCATCCTTCAACATAATATTGGTCCCACGTGTGCACAAAATTCAAGTGTCTTATAAAATCGTCTTGTGGGCAGCAGTAAAGCTCAGTGTTAAAGCGCCGCATGGCGTGTTCCTTGACTGCGCTTCTTTTGTGCGCTGTATACTTGACTGCACTGTCTACAGAAAACATCCAACAAGGAAGCGAATCTCTTAATCACGGTCTCGGAGCACCATGAGTGGTGTCACATCGGCCTAAATGAAGACACACTGCGTAATATTTACAGAGCAGTTTGACGCTCTCGGGGCAGCGCTGAGAGGAATTGCTCGGTGAAAGTAATCATTATGAAAGAGACCCTATTTCTGGCCTTTTTGTTTTCAGTGTCATGATGGAATGAGTCAGCGCTGATGTCATAATGACTTTGTGTCTGAACGTCCTGCAAAATTTGACTCGCTAGCAGAGGCGCCTTCAGGAAGGGTAAACACGGCTGAGGTGCGGGCCTGCATTTATACGGAGCTTAAAGTCTGGTCAGAGGGACTCGTTTTACACATTGTCACAAATAAATAAAAGCTGTTTAGGTGGAAAGGCAGATATGGGGGAATGGAAAGCGTTAAACGGGAAAACTCGGAAATGAGATGAGATAACTTTTGCCACGAAGATAATTCTACCATGCTAGCAGATTTCTCAACAAGGAGATCATCTGGGAAAAAACAGGGCACACCCAGGCTACCCAACTAACAATTTTTGGTTCCCAGAAGCCAAAACTAACGTTCCCAGAACGTACATTTATAAAGGTTGTTTTTGGTTAGCCAGGAAAGTTTTATTCAGAACGCTTTGGCAACATTCGTTTTTGGTTCCCAAAAAATAACATTATGGTTAAGAGAATGTTCTTTCTCTGGGCTATGAGCAGACCAGTAAATTACCAAAAGCCCACGGACAAATCCATAAAAAAAACCAGTGCTGTGAAATTTTTTCATGTGTAAGTCAATAAGCAACACATTTGTTTGGTTGTTGGAGCCCAGCGGTGAGGTAAATGAGATAGCAGGTTGTGAAAAAGGGGCTAAGCAATTTCCTTCCACTCGGCCCTTCATAATACGCAAGCATGGCTGAGCCATCTCCCAATGTTTACTTACGGAATGATGGGATGATACAAAGCTGCAGAGCGCGCCAAAAGCAATCAGACGGAACAATTGCCGTGGAAGAGTGTAATATCAGCTTATAAAGAATGATACACTACAGCAGGCCCCAAGAATAGCAACGGGTGTATTGTTCTCCATAAACTCATATCAACATGGGCTTTGGGCACTAGCCTCCTAAAATCCCACAGACACACAGAGGTTCAACACAGTACTTTGGGGAAAATGAGATATTCCAAAGCCAATTTCTATTCAGGAGGTAAAAACGGTGGGCCTGCCCGTTCGCGCTAGCGCACATATTAATGGAAAAAGCGTACAGTGTCCTTTGAAACGGCAAGTAAAAGAAATCGAACGGCTTTGTGTTTTTATGCCATTTTCTATATATAATGATACTGTCGATATACAAGTTAAACAGAACGGAGAGGCCATTCTTGCACAGCCTACCCACAATGCAACGTTAGGATCCTATAATGCAAACGGAATTAAAAACCTACATATGAGTCACTCGTATTCGGCGTACACCGGTTTAATTGACTCACACATCTCGCTTGCAGACAAAACACAAGACAACACAGTCGTAAACATTCTCGCTGAAAGCTTTGTTGCGCCCGCCGTACAATCGCATGTGTTTTTCTGCAGCTTTATGCAGATGGAAGGGGCAGCACGGAGTCTAACGCGGCTATTTACGTGGACTGGAGAGGCCACACAATAGCCTCCCACGCTGTATGCAGATTGAGACAGTGAAGAGCCTGCCGTGGGTGTTTTTAATGGCATGAACAAGCTCTGAAGATATCGTTTGAGAGGCGCATATCATTCGTCATTATTTGTGCGATTTTCCGAACCGTTGTTATTGTACAGACTTAGAGGACGTTAAAACCCCTATGGCCCACTAGAAAATCAACAGTCACAAAAATAACCAGGGCTATTTGTAAAGCCTCTCTCTCCAGCTTACGCAGTTTGTTTGATTTTCTTGTTTCATTTACCTTCGCCTCTTGTGCTCGTCTCTCTGTCCTGCTGAGAGAATCCAGCCCACGGCACTTACATAAGGCGGCCACTGCAGTCTGGACATTGCGATTCATTAACACACTGTGACATAAAAAAACACAAGACAAATAAAACAATGAGTTATTTTTGTAATTTCAAGACCATTAGTCAGGGTGTGCATTACTGCGTGGGCTGGGAGTAGGGTTATACCCCTCCCAAAATGAGGTCTGAACAAACTAATGAACAAAAGTTTTCGGGGTCAGAAAATACATATAGGCCACTTTCATAAGCGTAACATCTAGATTAGAAGTTAATTTGAATATCAAATAACTTGTAATGTAACTTGTAAAGGAAATCGCGTTCATGCAGTAACCATGGCAACTATCCGCCAGTCAAGTGTTTCCTGTATTTTCAAAATGTTGTATAGAAATTACTTAATACACATTCCACAAGTAAATTACATTAATATTATAGCATTAATTCACAATGTTAAGTTTATAATTATTAATCATTTGAATTGTCAGGTCACATTTGCAGAGAAATGTCAGTTTGGCTTCCTTTGACTTCAGCGTACGTAAAAAAAAAACAAAAAAAGGATGTGAAGCAACCTGCAAGTTTGTCACAAACAGAGATGGCAAAAGGTACAGATTGCAGCTTTAACGTTTTAATGTCTTAAGGAAAGTTGGGCTGGGCTATTAAACATACTTGAGAAAAGATTCGCGCAAAATTACAGATGGAACAATAGAAAATTTAAGACTTCTTTATAATGTACACCTTGCCTTTAACATATGAGTATGAACCGTTGTGTTGATAAATATTATTAATTAAATTATAAGAAAGCAACAAAGCTAAATTCCTTATTTGAATGCAAATCAAATTGTTCCAATCTTGAACGAAAAATTTGTGCATACTTACCCACGGGGAGGGAAGGGTCCAGAGTGGCTCAAAACCAGAAGTTCCTGTTCATCAAGGAACCGTTACCGGGAGCTGTAATTGGTTTCTAAAACAAATTTAAACTTGGCATCCACAAGGGATAAAGATACTCTTAATTAAGGAATGTGAAAACTGAAAAAAAAACCACTGCCGAAATGTGTTGGACTTATGTAAGACGCTTAGGGAGGTCGCAACGTTTAAATTCATTTGTCAAAACGTTTCCAGCATGCTAGAAATTGGACTGAGGAGAAATATGGTCCCATTCCACACGACCTGCTGGAGAGTCTATTTAAACTGAATACTGTATTAGGGATCTGGTACTAAAAAGGACGACCGTATCTGAAATAGGCTTTTCCCTTATTTAACCTTAACTAGTACATCATGAGTCAGTTTCCCGGCTCAATTATTGAACTTATCAACACGGTTATGAAACTGACGTTGCTTATTTAAGCAATTTTATGCTCTAATAAAGTGAGAGGAAGATATTGTGCTAACCCAGTCACTGCTGCTCACTGCTTAATCTCCAAAAAGTGGCCTAAAGTGAAGCCAACTGACTGCAGCCGTCTGCGCAGTTACTGTGAAATGTTGCCTGAGGCGCAAGTTGCAGTTTCCTCTCGAATTCGACAGATTTTGATGACTAAATATGTTCTACAAAGAAACAGGCAATTATTCCTTGTCTGAAAAAGTCAGAATGTTCCATGCGATAGTTGTAGTGAGTTATGTTCTTTGTTTAATCCTGTTTGAGATTTCCTATTTACAATACTCGGCTTTATTGGTGTACTGATTAATTAACCAGCACTAGAAAAAAATCTTTAGTATGCACAATAGACTGTACCACACATAAAACAACCAATTCATCCATGTCAATCTAATGAAAACGGTTTAGAAAACAACCGTTTAGAAAGACTAGTTAACAGTGCCAGGGGTCGCGTGCTTTTGGCATACACTAGTAACAAACACAAACTAGCAAGAACATGCTGTTTTATAAGGGAGCGTAGCATTTATTCCATTACAGACCACATCTGGTGAATGGACGCTGATTTAGTGATAGCTGATTGAGCTAGTTTGACTAACAAGTCTTACAAATGATTGATAGCTCTGATTATGACAACAGAAGCAGGACGGGGACGAGGAGGAAATTAATTATTGATCGAGAAGAATTTTGAAATGGACAGAACCGAGGCGACAAATGCCACACAAGAAAACGAACATACAGTTGATGATTCAGAGTCTTTTTAGTGCGAGCAGAAATGGTTCAAATGGCAATACAATAAAGCAATAAACACCAAGGGGCCGTTATAAAAATAATACCTTGAGGCGTAATTAAGGAAGTTTAAGGTGCAACACGAAAGTACAGAACGCAAACCTCTCTTAACAGTGCTAAAATCACCATAATGTACAGACCTAAGCATAAAACATCAACAGCAATATAAGTCACTTACAGTTAATAATTATCAATAATAACGAGGCCAGGCAACTGTAAACGATTGTCACTGTATTAATACAGAATGTTAAATCACAGGTGTGCGTTTACGGACATTATACCACAGCTTTGAATACTGATTACGATATAAAATGGAAACTATTTTGTTGAAAAACATCCAGCCAGTCCATCTAAACAACAGTATAAAGGACCAAATGTAGGCCAATCCACCCAACTGCAACAAAGACACTTTTTCCCGTCAACAAACATCCTCAGTGTAGCGTCTTTGTTCAACAGAAGAGGCCTTTCATGTACTACGGTAGCAATGACAGCCTTTTTAATTAATGCTTCAGTCAGCCTCCCCTGCATACTAAGAATTCTGGCACTGTGCCTTCTCCCTCTCTCTCTCTCTCTCTCTCTCTCGCTCTCCCCGCTCAAACATATCGATTGAACAATTTGCGGCAGAATTGCACGTATTCTCCATGGTTCCCACACAAAGTAATTACCTCTGGGATGCAAAAGGGGGGAAAAAAAACCTGCTGAGAGTTACTCTGTATAACCGTAGCATGACATTATCATCAAGCCACGGGGGACCGGCGTGACCGCGCGGATTAAAAAAAAGAATTTGACGACTATGACATCACAATGCAGCGTTTGGAACCTTCAGGCTATACAGTAAATGGCGCTTGCTCGCAGCAGCAGCCTAAAAGCCTTTCAGCTACAAATCTTGGAGGGATAGTTACACGAGACACATTTGATATGATAAAATAACCACGTGTATAAATTCAGCTTGATTAAGTACCAGCCCAACAACTGCCTAGGCCCAACAATTAATTGAATTAACTTGGCAGTCTAAAAAAAAAACCGTACTTATCCTTTCATTGTGTAAATTATTTGGTTTCTAAATATTCATCATGTCAACAGGGACAGGAAGCAAAACGCACACAATTTCTTCCAAGTGTATATTGAATTTGCTCCACAGCCTGATGGCACCAAAAACCTTTATTGGCATTATTTGCATGTAGCGTTGTTTCTCGTCATTGAAAACTTTTGAGACTTTTAAAACCAGAACAGATGGGTAACAGAACACCGATTTACTCTGAGGTCACTGTGTCTTGTGGGGAAACGCTCATAGTGACGTATTAAAGCTAAATACAGTATTAGGTTACAAGAAAGGAGAGTACAAGGTAATCTAGCTGTTAATAGCATATGGGTCGGATAATGTGCTCTCGTACAGTCCTACAGCCATTGTCATTCAAGGAAGGTGACGATGAACCAGCTGAGAGATGCATTTTTGCATGCCAAAACTGCAGCGAGGCATTCGTAAGCTCTGCCTGAGGTTACCCCGAGGACAAGGAGTAAATCGAAGGCATAAAAACGGCCAGACTATAACCATAAAAATCATAGCAACAGCCTCTACCCAACACGTTTGACACGTTTGAGCATAGCTCAAGGTAATGGTGTGTGAATCTAGACTAGGGCAATGCACCCTGATGTAAAGACGTTCTTGGGACCCATCAGCGATGCATCAGCTTCCAAGTCACACATAGACGTCTCTTTCAAAGCAGCTTCTACATTAAAGGACAAAAAAAGGGGGAAAAAAACAGGAAGTGAGGATACGGGGCGCTCCTGGTGCAAACTATTTCAGTCACACTAAAAACGCAGCTCTCCCAAGACTCAACCATTTCGCCTTAAAGGCTGACAGCCAGGAAATCCCAGCAGACCATAGATCTGATGTATACTTGGAAGGTTTCTTCCCAACCCTCTCTGCCAGAATCCCATATTATTTCAGAGCCTCCAAGAAAAATCATATCCAAAAAAATAAAGAAATAAAAGCCCAGCTAGAGCAACAAACAAGAACGGTTTTGAAGGTTGGCCTAAATTGCTCCATTCCTTTACACGGGCACGTGAGCACTTTGCATCGCCTTAAAACAAAACATTCTTGTCTCATTTGAGAACATCTCCTTAAGCTCAAGCCAAACAACTGGAAAACAAATTCTTGGAGGCACAAAGGAGCATTAAGGGTTCTTGGCAATAACCCAAACCTTTAAAGGAGGAGCCAAGCTCACCTTCAGCTCAAGCTTGGAGGCTTATGGTAGTGTAGTGATCATGCCTGCAGGAGCGAGATCTCATGACCTTATCAGACTCAACGGGTTGTAAATTAGTTATTGCTGCAAGCATATTTAGGCATCATTTCCCCCCCACCCAACCCCACTGATAGGAGTTTTATAAATGGTTGCGGAGTCTAAACAAAAACGTTAAAAGTCATTATAGATTCATAAAAGCTGCCGGGGTAAGCGCAAAACAATTTTGTTCCTGAAAGAGCAATTTCACAAATTCAAACTTGATTTGAAAACCTTAATTTATTCACATACAAGCCATTATACAAGCTTCCATAACAGTAATTTTATAAGAAACGTTTCTATCGAATTACCCAGTTATAGACCGTCAAATTCCAAGTGAACAGCTGCCATCTACTGGACAAATTGCGCACAGACGCTTCCAATAAACCAAACTCGTTTGTACTACAAACCTTTATTTGGTAGTTCAATATTAGGACATACAAAATATTAACTGAAGACAACAAGCAAACTGGGAAGCACAGGGACCAAAAATCTGCCAGAGAAAGAAAGCCACAGAAGAAAACACACATTCTGTGACGTCACACTCCTGATTAGCATATCAGTTTAGCACACACTGCCATCATTTGGCCTCTGGAGAAACTACCTGAAACGGAAACATTTATGAATTCAAATTAACCGTCAAAGATGCAATTCAGATTAACAGTAGGTGACCGTACCACTTCCACATCTTTGATCACTATGACACCCTTATCCATTTCCAAATCACTCTCCGTGTCATTGTGTGACCGATACTCCTCACTGTCGGTCTCAACCGCACTGGGCTGTGGGAGACAAACATTCCAACATTTGGGCCAAAACGTTACCCTTACATGAACGAAACCATTTCTGCATGTTAAACCGACATGAAGCAGTCATCACCATGCATTTTTTTTATTTGAAGACACTGACTTGTATATTGTATTACTGTATCGCATTTCAATAATACACATGAAAAACACGACATCCATGTACTGCTGAATACGCTTCGGAAAAACTAAAGCTTCATAATCGGCATGCCTTACGCAATGACTTCTGATGGAAAGGTGTTGGGTGGAACGAACCTCATAGTCTGGATCAGCAGTTTGATCTTCCTCAGCCAGCTCCTGAGTAAGCGCCTCCACCCACGACTGCTGCTCTGCCTCCTCTTCCTCATACAGGTCATCCTGTTTCCTCTTACTGCCTTTGCCACAGGGCTTCGTGGGTGAACAGCGCACCTCTACAAATAGAAGCTGCATCATAAACGACCTTCTGGATGCAATGCAACACGGTTCAATCACATTTGGAATAGAATTTAAATCAGGTTTTAGAAGCACACCTGGGGACACAGCACAGCCAATGCTGGTGCAGATGGGATAACCCAGAGCGCTCTGGATGCGCCGGGGCAGGATGGCCAACAGCATGCGCGTGGCCCTGCGGAGACGCTTTCTGACCGTCCTGCACTGCCTTTCTTTAGGGGAACCTTCTCTCTCTTCAGCTGGTGGCGAGACGGCCTTCACTGGTGCTGAAAACCCAAAGAGCCACCACAAGCCCCGTAGAGTCCTCATCTGAAAACGACGACAACACACGTAGAAGATCATCTCATTTAAAGTTTTTCTGTCAAGAAAGTAAATCTACACTAGTTACAGCAGGTCAGCTGGTGACAGCTTAATCGACCAGCTTATTGTAAGATACCACCAAAAAACTAGTTTTAGGGCAATTTCTTTTTGTGTTCACTCACCCAGCATGACTAAACTGGTAACAAAACAACAACAACAATAATAATGATAATTCGAAACAATATTTAATAAAAACATCCGCACATCTTTCAATTTTAACTAGTTCAAACTGGTCTAAAACGATACAAAAATGTTTTTAAACTGGTTAATATTTCAAGGCGATTTAAAATTACAATTCGCCATCTAACAAGTAAACAGACGGATAACTGAAGGACTCGACCAATCGCTGCAACGATTAATGTACTCACAGTAAATCTGACTGGCCAAAACTGTGAAATCCGACAGAGGATGGATGAAATAACGCCTCTCTTCGCCACAGCTTCCTTCTGTCGAGAAAAACAAATCTTTAAAAGACAAACAAACCTCCGAGCATGCTCGACTACAACGATCTGCACCGCACATGCGTTAGTCCCTATTCGCATCGCATGCACAAAATCGTAAACGTGACCTGTATTGTCTCACTGAATACAAACGATCGGGAAGAACTTGCCTCCTGGCCCTCAGTCTTCTCAGACTCAACGGTGTAGTTGCATTGGTCAGTCATCTCGACACGCAGTCAGCGTTAATGCATTGACTGAATTTAACAGCGTCTCTGTCAATTTACGTACTGCGCGTGCAATCAGCGCTACCTGAGTTAATTAAAACAGGTGAGTTTCTCCAGCCCGCTGCAGTTCACGTGCGTGCGTGCGTGCGTCATGACGTCAGCTGTGCGTTCAATGGAATACTAGTGTACTGCATACTGCACATCATTCTGTATAGTGCGTATTATTTGAGGTATGGGAAACAGTACACAAAATATTTAGCGAAAACAGGTGTACATTGAAATTATTTGGTTAAGTCTGTCCCAAACACAGTTATTATTGTTTTTGCTTTTGGTGTAAATGGTTTCAAGGTGTGTAATACTTTCGTATTGTTTATTTAGTTATGCTAATATATATCAAAGTATCGTGATTTAACATCCTAATCATCTTTTACTTTCCATGTTACCACCACAGAACATTTTTGTTAAGGTAATGTCCTGTTTCAATAATAATTTCAAGCGATATTATTTTATTGTCATTTTAACTATATTTCAAATTGAGTAATAAGAATATTAAGAATAACTATATTCTAAATATGAAGTCGTGCAGATTAATTTTTGAATTATCCACAGGATTATTTTTATCTAATGTAATATATAGCATGATAATAGATATACATTATAAATGATGAAATGAAACAGATTATGTGGCAGCAATGGCGTTTGGATGTTTTATAATGTTTAAAAAAGCTGAGAGAAAACAAGATACAATGTAACATCACAATATGGTTTCCTATTAAAATTAATAAAATATGAAGTTTGCAAGAATCGTTCCGAATCAGTTTCTTTTTCTGGACGTAATATGATCAGCAATGCTGGCTAATAAGTGTTGTTCTATTAGTAATTATTGTACTAATATGGCATTTTGAAGCAAACTATGGTTACCATGGTACATTTAATTAAGGGTTGCGTCTCTGTCATCTACGTCAGTCAAGCAGGAGAGCTGTCAGATAGGAAAGACCCCGGGAAACCCACATTTGGGCATGTGTCCACGCACGACTCTGTCGTCACATTTACGCACATACAAATCAGTAAGAAGGACTGGAGAAGACGGACTATAAATTAGATCTGGGTTGTGCTTCCAGACACAACTTTCCACAAGCGGGTGATAACAGCACGTTATTATTACATATAAACAGTAACAGAGTACAGAATGGCAGCACTGCATAAGAACGCAGCGGTGACGCGCACCATCAGCGCTGGAAACTGCACGGGAACGAGCACCGAGAGCGCGCCGGAAACCACGGGATTGCCGTTCGCACGCAGGCACAGCTCTGCGGGCATACGCGCGCTCATGTGGGCCACCGCAAGCGCGTGTTCCTTCGGGAGTTCACTGGGGTCAGAGACTCGCGGGAGTAAAAGCATACGGAGCAACGTCGTGACACCCGACAGCATCCCTCAGTTCACCATCCCCAAACTTGCCCTGGAGGACACTTACAGATCCAGATCGAACGAGAAAGAACGACAGTCTCAAGAAGGAGAAGGCTGGGGGAGCTTTGATGACATTTTAGAGCCGTACCATCCTCACCTGATGTCCTCCTCTCTTTCTTCATCACTATCATCAACATCATCTTCAGGGTTCGGCTTATCTCCTGGTCCTGGAAGGAAAGTTCTTGGAGATCATGTCAGCCTCAAACGGGTGTCCACTTTGAGTGATTGCGGCTTGACCGAGGCTGAACATTGCTCTGACCCTGCGAGCAGAGCAGCTCTCTCCCTACCTCACCTCCCCAAAGTCACCACCCCGTACGGCTTCGTAACTCTGAGCAGGAGCCCACAAATGGCCAGCGAAGAGGCACTCCTTTTCCAGAGCGCTCATAGACGGTCACCTGAGGAGATCAGCTCGTACCGACACCCAAGGCTGGAAATGAAACGAAGCATGCCTGTTAGAACATCGTCCATCCAAATACAGACCCCACCACATTCTCCTGCTTGTCAGCGGTTCTGTAGAAGCCAAAGCGTTACCGAAACTGAGATCCAGAGACAACTACCGCCCAAGAAAGAGCCTCGCGCCGCTCCAGCTAGCCAATCTCCAGCCAGCCAATCTCCAGCCAGCAAAAGCAAGCGGAGCCTTTGGGGCATTTTGCGCAAACATCTTAGAAACCAGAAAGAAACTGTTTCCATTTCAATCTGATTCTTCAGATGAACATATCTGGAGTTGTATTGCTCAATAATATGACGGTCAAGACCATTCTTGTGAAATGTGACAAAAACAGTGAAATGTTTTTCATAAGCATATTTCATGTGCTTGCTTTTGTAAAAAAAATTAAAAGTTTGGATGCTGGATGATGTTGTTCAGCTCACTGGGTGCGAGAACTTTCTCATGTACGATTATTCTCATGTTCAAACATGAATAATTATAGATGTCATCCATAACTTTACAAAGAATAAATAAAGTATTTTTGAACATGCAAACGCATTATACGCCTCCGCTCTCTAACATACACGCAGCGCAACATGTGATGGGCATGCACGTCGCATTTAAAAACACAGGGATGTGGTTGCATTGCAAATCAAAATATTAAAACAAGTGACATTTATCATTGAGATAGATATCACAAGAACACATTTAAAGCAAAACATTGTTACAAAACGACAAGACTGTTCTCCACATGTCAAAAGATAATGTGATCAATGTGATCAGGTGATCACCTCTTCCTGTGATTACTCCGCTATAGGGCATCTGTATTGACCTCATAGATTCCCTAAATCACCCTGTTTTTTATAGCAAAAATCAAAAATAGCAGAAGTGGCTCAGAAAAAACATAATTAGCTCTAAAGGTTTAAAACCTTTTATTTTGTGAAGATTTTACTTGGTTTTCTATTTTATATTTAATGCAGTTAAATTAAATACATGCATCGTTATGACCTAAGGTATCCATATCTATATTTGTACTGAACGCATTTGAAAAACCCTAATCACTCTAAAATATAACTATAATATTAATATCACAACAATGTTAATATAACAGTGCCAAAATGCATCACGATAACTTTGTATGAAGAAGAAAGTTATGTTGTGTTTTAAATAGCATAACTTTATTATGAACACGACGCTGTTGTTTCATAGTGAGTGATTACACGGTAAAAGTCATAGAATAACATCGAATCAAATAATGCTGATTGTATATCATAGACTATGCATCTATAATGCATGCATGCCGTGGAAACTAAGTCACTGATACGTCAGAATGAGATTCTATGTAGGTTGAAGCTGGTTCAAACAGGCCTCTGACGTGAGACTGGAGCTGTATGTAAGAAAGATCCGGCGCTCTCAGGACCGCGTGAAGTGTCTCCTTACCGAGAGCAGCATTTGAGTCTAATGATGGGCCACTTCTCCGTCTGTTCAGTGCCTTTATTGTTAACATCTCTCTCTCTCTCTCTCTCTCTCTCTCTCTCTCTCTTTCTTCTTCATTTTGATTAGCAACTGAAAGCGACCCTGTTCCGCGCACTCATTTCTTAAATTAGAGCTAAGCAATACATCCTTTCATCCGCACTTCACGAGATGGACGTGTAAAAAATATTTGCTTAGTTCTCTAAACCCCTTATGAGATATTCATTAAAACATGCAAATCACAGATATGGGTGCGCTGCTAGCGCATGATGCTGACATCACTAAGGTCATGGGTTCGAATCCTAGGGAATGCACATACTAATAAAATGCATGGCGCTGTCGTTGTTGTAGAGGGAAGTACATGCCAAAGGCATTAATGTAAATAAAAGTGCAAATAAACTACACTGAAAAAACTTTGGTTCCTTTACATTTTTAAGTTTAATCAATTTGACTACACAAGTCATTTCAACTCACTCTTTGTAATCTTGACTGCTCTTGAGCTGCTGTAACTTATAGGAAATAGTTGAAAGTTGTTGAAATTTGTTTTATGTTTTAAGTTATACCACGCAGCATTTAAAATATTAAGTTAAAATGACTTGTACAGCCAAGTTGATTAAACTTAAAAATTTAAGTCAACAAATACATACATACAGAAGAATATGTTTTTATGCCGGTAGGGTTTTGGCTGACATCTTTGATTACATTTATATGCACAATATTTAATGATTAAAGTGGATATTTTAGACAGTCTGTTCTGCTGGTGCTTTTTAAGCAGTTTTGGGGCGGATTCATTTATGCACAATGAAGACAACAGCCCAGACGAGACAATAGGTGCTCTCTGACTCACTCTTACTCACAGCCAGAAGAGCTTCATCTGTTTCCCCACAGACGTCTGATGACTGATCTATCTATCTATCTATCTATCTTTCTATCTATCTATCTATCTATCTATCTATCTATCTTTCTATCTATCTATCTATCTATCTATCTATCTATCTATCTATCTATCTATATATATATATATATATATATAGTTGTGCGCATACGTTTTCCCTTGCAGAATATACAAGAGTTGTAAAGTTTTAAACAAAATATGTTTGTATACATTTTGTCTGCATCTGAAGACATTTACATATTGTCCCAAAACAAAACAATAATCTACACGTCCTTTTGCAAGAGTCGTGTAAAGTCCCTCAAGTATGAAAACGGGATCTTAGCATCATATAAACACTGCGTTTATATAATAACTTACATAAGACAGATTCAGTTTTTACAGTCTCTTATTTTTAAAGAGGTATGAGCACAACTATAGATCCAAAACCTGTAACTGAATGAAACCTGCCTAGGCTGAATATTCACAACATGTCCATTAGAAGCATCCACCGCATCTATTGAAGTGTAATATAAACAGGTGTAACGTCATGGCATCAGGTCATCTTGGGTTTCTTATTGTGTATAAAGCAACAACAGCACCCTCTAGTGACTGACAAATGACATTTATAAACTGTGGGGAAAATTTCCTTGTCCTACATCAGTATCGCTATCCTGACAAGTCCTCAAGTATTGCATTGCAGTATTGCAGTTTTTTAATATATAAATATATATGTTCCTTACTGTACTTTCCCATATTGGGCTTTGCTAGTGCTTGCTAGCGCCAGTACTTTGAACTCCTTTAATCAGACTGTGACTTAGTGTTGCCATTGCCACGCTCTACCATTGACATACTGCAACATGCTTTGACTTCCATGTTCATCAGATATAACACAGATATCAAATATCCAAATTACATCACACAAAAGCCATTCAAAAAAATTATATCACAGATATCAAACAAAAATGTGTTCATCTATGTATATAAATACAATAGCGAAATAATAACCCTCTAGATTAATGGTTTACAGTTACCAGTTTACCTTAGTGCATGAGCATAGTGCCAAATCAGGTCAAATGTTGACAGTACAAACTTACAGTACCAAAACCTGTTCCATATGTGAAAGTTGCAGTGCAATTAACAGACGTTGCTTTCAACTTTTCCGCTGCCAACCACAGATGTGAGAGATTCAGCAATGCGTGAGAGGCAAAGAGAGAGAGAGAGAGAGAGAGAGAGAGAGAGAGAATTAGATAACTGCATGTGTGCTAACACGTTGGAAGAACTCTACAGGAACTGACAGTTGGAGGAGGGTGCAATGCATTATTGAAGCTTTACTCTGTTACTCGCTAAACTAAAATGCACCAGGCAGCAGATCACACCCTCCTGGGAGAGTCAGAAAGGACATTGCCACCTGCACTGCCCATCAAACAACGCAGGTAAGAGATGCTCGGGCTACGACTTGACGCATATGAGCTGTGATGCAGGAAACGACGTACTGCTAGAAAAGTGGTTGCACACTATAGTGGAACGTTTTAACCAAATAACATGTTCTAATGTTATGTTTCTGGATGTCTGTAAATCTGTATGCACACATGTCCAGGAGCAAGTCTTCTTCCAGCTCCATCCAGGATCTAGAGCTGAACGTAGGGGACCTACACTTGTCCGGACCACAGACCCCTTTGACTCCATTTACTGAGGTGTTCCTACCTACTGACTGCAATGCGGTCCACTGTCCAATACATCATCGATATGGTGAGCACTACATAGCATTGTTGGAAAAAATGGGTTGATTAATAAAGAAGGCTAATAACAAGCCTAATTTAGTAAAAAACAAGAAGGACATAACTGACATAAGAAGTATTCACTGTTATCTGTCACATGCAAAGCCGTCTCCATTTATGGTTCTGTTATTTGTACTTTTTTCTTTTACACAAAAAATAAAAGAGAAGTAACACCTGAAACCAAACAGTGAGCCACTGGACAGGCCACCAAACCACACTGTGTCTCATGACACTGGGAACTGAGGCAGTTTCCACTAATTCATTGTTTCAAAAACATGTGACATTTCGATGCAATGATGCATTGAATCTTGCATGTAATGCAAAGTACATAGTAATGTTTGTCATCTGCCCTATTGCTTAGATTGTCACCAGGCCAGATTCTTCTCAGACCAAAATCCTCTTCCTCCTCCTGTACCCGAAAAGAGTCTGAGAAGAACCATGTCCCTCCCAGCAGATGCTTTGGAGCCACCTTACCTTGCTCACTCAAGAACCTACAACTATGAAAATCCACTATACATGACAATGCCATTCCAAGACCAACTGACGCTACCAGAGAAGCAAAAAGAAGAACTTCACGAAGGTGAACGACAGGTGACCTTTGATACTCCAGATGAACAACTTTACAGAGTCTTCAGAAGCTTCCGGAGCTCAGAGCAAGTCTTCACAGGCATTCAACAGTGTTGTCTTGAGTTTTTGAGGAACGCATCACAGAACATTGAAATGAGTATCTTCTTGAATGAGCAAGAAAACGACATAGTAAAGACATCTCAGCCTCATGACTTTCTACTCGGTGGGCAGCAGTGGACTCAGAGGGATGCTTTCTACTTGGTGTGTTGTCCAAAGGTTCCTAGAAGGCTGTTCGGGGCAAAGGTGATACTGTGCATAACACAATGAATGTAGTTAATACATGTAGCAATGCGCATGACTTTGTGTATAAGTAAAAGGTTTTCAATCCACAGTTGTAAGTAGGCCAACACTTTCCCAGGCCGAGCCCCTGAACCACAAGCATCATGCACATCCTTATATGGCAACCCCAGCTAGCGTCACAAAACCCTCAAACCACACTTCTTCCATTATGCCAGGTGTTGAGCAACAGCACCAAAAGTTTGACATGTGCTAGGTCAACCTAAGAACGGGTTTTTTTGGCTACAATGTAACGGTTTTGTAATTTAGATGCAACATTTTGGGGGATAAAGAACACCATTCAGAATGCCACATGGCCTATGTTAATTTTCGGAGTGTGTAAGAAATTCTATTTCTTAAATTCCATAATGTTGCTTGCAGGTTCAACGAGAGGATTCCAAATCAGAACAATCTGTAGCATTGCCACATCCGAACATTGAACAAGTTGTGGTCCATTTCCCACAATGCACAGCTACAAATCAAACTCATGCCTGGCAGTCAAAGAGTTCTCTGACAGAACCAGAGGCATCACATGGGGGCAGCACAGAGGCATGTCAACAGCAGACAGTTGTTTTTCTTTTGGAGAAAGGTGTCAGTGTGACTGTGGTAAGAGACTTGCCTTTAGGGACACTCCGGGACTTTGTTGAGGAGGGACACTCTCTGCACTGCACTTATCCTGAGGTTTATGAAAGGAGGCTTTGTCTTCTTGTTCTTCAATTGGTACTGGGACTACAGCACCTTGGACATTGCAATGCAGTTCACAGGGAACTGAAACCACAGTCTCTCATGTTAGTGTGGCCTGGTGTCACGCGAAAAGTGCTTGACATCGGAGAATACCCGAGTGGGATGAAGAAGAGAATGGACATTAATTCAGGCACTTCTACGAGAAACTCTGAGGAGATCACAGTCTCTATGGATCAACTAGACAATGGAAAGACAAAAGATGAGTTGTGTCAAACCATGTGGGAGAGGTGGGGTACCCCTCGCTTGGTGCTGAGCAGCAACTTTGAGGAGGAGGTTTTTAAAGAAGCGACATCGCAGAAGCACCAGTTGGGGGATTTGCTGACCTACTGTCTACATCTCCCAGACTCTAGCTCATCCTTGTGGAAAGTGCCTCAAGACACTCCATACTTTCCAGGTTTGCACTGGCTGGTCAACCAGCTTACGTCTGAGAAACCCAGGCTACTAATGGCCGATGTGGCTAGTGTCCTCCAGGTCTTGCTTTGGGGTCCACGAAAGGGATTCTTCCAGCGAGACCAACTGGAGAGTTCTGCATTTTCTAATTGGCTGTTACTTAAGCAGTCTCTCTTGGTTCTCAAGTTTGCAGAGAAGGGACTATTTCAGGAGGACCCTGGCTTGGACTGGGAAGACTATCTTTGCCTGCAATATCTATCTTTCACAGACCCTGAAACTATACGTAGCATAACTGCACACATGGGCCTTCACCATTTCTGAGACCAGTTTAGCGTTAAAACTTTGACAGTAGCTTAATTCCAGTTAGCAAGCATGCTAATACAGCTAATGCCCAAAGTTTATTTAGTGATTACCTGTAAACTATCTACAGGCCTTTGTGATTCAGCTTCCATGTACAATTTCTATACTTCTCAGGATTACAGCCTTAATAAAAACTTTTTTGCCAAACACGTGTGTCACGACTTGCTTGCTGCAACTCTTCTCCTGTATTTTTATACCAAGCTTACAGATAAACGCACCGTTTTTAGGAGCTTTCCCCCCATTGTCATACAGTTCAGATTAGTAATTTTACAGTAAAAAAAAAAAAATTTAACCAATGCATTAAGAAATCAACTTGCTGTTGGAGTTTGACCTTTTTAAGTTTACTTATTAACAATACACTACCTGGAAAAATGAGCATTACAAAACAAAGGGTCTGAGGAGGAATTAAAGCCCTGTAAATACAGGGAGATGTATTAGATGAGGATCTTGCACTACAAATACTGAAACAAAGAGGCACCAAAAACAAAGCCATGTAGGGTGAGCATCTTTATTCTGCACACTGTAGCAAACATGCAGACAGATCCAATTGAAGCCATATCTAAAAACCTCCAAGATTCATGCACACATTAAGAAATGAAACAGTCTGAAAACAAGGGTAAAAGAAAAATCAACATCAGCAACAAAAAACACATTTCTACATAAATTGTTGGCTGGGGAATCTTAACCATTAAATATTACACCCTAAAACAATCAGTGTGGGAATGGGAAAATTAGCATGGAAGCTAGTCACGTTGAGTCAAACCCAGTGGTAATGGTCAATAGACTAATGGTGACTGAAAATTTGGTTTACACTAGTGCAAAATGACAAAGCACAGCACAATTATAGCAAGCACAACAAGAAGTCCTGATCTGACACATTCATACTATTTTATTAATTTTAATGGTGACCATGTTGGGTGAGATATTATTATGTAATCGTAATCTTTAATCGTCACTATCAGAATCTCTTTCGATGCTGTAGGCCATGAAGAAAGCGTCGGGGCGGGTTGGGATGAGGGGATGACCCGGTCTCACAATCTCAAAGCCCATGAAACTGAATGTCCGCAACAATGATGCTGGAATACAGAGCAAATATCGAGGTTTACAAAAGAACGTGTCAGAACATAAATGCGTGATTGTAGGAAGAGTCGTGATGCTTACCTCTGTCATCTCGGCTCTTATGGAGACAGATGAAAACATGATCAACTTGTAGCTTCTCCTCAGCAAACTCCAGCAAGAGTGAAAAACTATTGCAAAACAGGACAACAAATGAGCAAATGGTCTCGCCTCCAGTTAACCATGAGGAACAAGTCTTACAAGCATAAACCAGTAGTACAAGGAAAGAAAAGACTAAATGTTAAAAATGTTAATTTCACAAACCTGTCTTTGCTCCCTTCAGGGAGGACACCAGGGGGTATTTCGACATAAAGATCTGCCCCCTTCAGTGCCGCCCTCCAGACGACGCGCTTGCTCACAGAGCAGCGGCGCTCAAAGAGCAAAAAACGGATGCGGCTGTTTAACTGGGGAGCTTCCTCGAAAACAAGCAACTGAGCATCCTACAGAGAGTAAACCACAAAGTTACACGCACATCACTCCTTATTAAACAATTGCCATTATACCTAACCGAAATTAAACGGTGACATTTCAATTGCGGATGTGAGAAATAAGATGTGAGAAACCTAAACCCCCCATTGGTGACTACCATGTAGCTAGCAGATGCTGACCCTTGCTCTTTGAGTCTATTAACCTTTGCTTACTATAAACATTAAATGCTCTTCGCACAGCACGCAACCAAAAGACATCATAACAGTCAGCAGAAAAAGATTCTGATGGAAAAAAAAAAAAACATCACAAGGGCCCAATTATCTTTTTTTTGCCATATTGGCGAATTAAGAAAATTCACATTCTGTGCTTGGCAACTCCTAGTTTTAGACCCGGCATGTGAATATAGGCAACAGGGATTGTGGCCAAAAGCACTGTACTTACGGAATAGAATAGCTTAGCTGAAAGACTGTGATCCCTGTGATCATTCCCTCGCCCACCTGGGATCTTCAGGGGTGGGAGAGGGACATCAGGAACACCACAGAGGCCCCGGACACGGGTTACTGCAGCGATGGGAACTGCGAAGACAACACACACACAATGCACCACTATAAACAAAGGAAAACCAACAAAGGGAAAATGCTAGGTACCGAACCACAAAAGACATTCAAAGTACCATTCAAATTAGTTGGCTACTTTGAATAAAATGAACCTCCGGCATAGAAAAGGCACAATTGTCTGTGTTATGTACACACAGAAACTGTGAGTACACAAAAACAAACCCATATAAAAATCAACAACGCGACCAGGCACGGAACCTGCGCAGACCACAATGGTCTCATGTCAGTGCCACATACGCCAATGTCAAGAAGAACCATCATTTTATTTAGTGCCTCACATTAAATGACAATGACAAATGACTCTAATGACAAGCTGGCTGTACACCGACACACTCTTTATTCATGAAGGATGCAGTGAGCCGGTTTTAGAAAAGCTCAGATTATGACCAGCACTAGTTACACAACAGCCAGCAGCAGATGAGTAAACACTGAGGTACATATGCATCATTCAAATCTATTGTGCAAAGGTGGTTATTGCAGAAACTGGAAAATCTCTGATTAAAGCTGTTAAACTGTATGTGTGACACAGCTTTGTATTATGGGAAGGTGGCTTGGCACTTCTCGCCAAAAGTAGCCAAGCAATAACTTGAGGTACTGACTGTATAAACATACCGCACTGTACAAGTTATGACACGTTAACACCCAAACCACAAAGAAGACAAACCACATTTACAGCTGCGATGAGCCCCATTTTTTACATTCTTTGAGAATTTACGTTCACATACAATTACACCAACCAAAGACTGAAAGTGCTAGGGAACGTTTAGATTTCATTAACGACGTCAAAGTCTGCTTGTAATATATTACCTAAGGGCAAAGGTACACTACTGCAAAGTGTATAATAACTAAATCTAAGTAAATGTTAATCTATATCGCCAAATTCAATAATTTATCATGACGGTCTATTCATACAGTAACTGCAATGACGCACGAACAGCACAAACATGGGGGATGGGCGAGGCGACGTATTAGCATCTTACCTTAGCTTCAATTAATATGGATTAAAACCGATTTATCAGAATACCTTATACATTATTCTCGAAACGACAGCTAACGTAAAATACCAGTAAATTAAACGACAATACAGCAGCGCCCCATTAACAATTCGCTCAACTGACTTAAATGTAACAGTTAGCATGTGACAGCTAATACCAACCAATCACTTGTTGAACTACACGAATAAACGCGTTAGCAACAATTATACAATATCAAATAAGCCAAATAACGTTTTATAGTGGGTATTAAAACAACTCTTGATTGTCATTAAACAGAACACCGGTAATTATAATAACTGAAATTGCCAGATTGTTGAACAAAACGTTTCTCGAACGTTCTGTTAAAAGCTATATAAACGTTACCCGGAAACGACCTGTCAATCATTATAATAAACGATTAATTGACAGCGTAAAGTGTTGCCTGACGCTAACTCGCAGTTTTTGAGTTATCATCATTATTATTATTATTATTATTGTAAATATTACCGATATTATAGTCATCGATTGTAGTCGTGGTCTTCTGTCGGATTTATACTTTATAGCGTTACTAAACAGCAGGCAAATATACGTTTCATAGTATTTCATCACGCGATCTAGGCTGTTAAAGCGTAACATAGGCTTCGTTGCTCAAACAAGGCCTCGGGCGAGCTGGCCGACCGAAACGATTAAATTAAAGTCTCACGTTACCTCTCATTCTCGGGTTTATTACGGGTCAGCTCGATCACGGGCATCTTGGATATATTACTCTCTTTTTCTCTGACAAAACAGTGGCTATTCAGGATCGTCTGGAGGTTGGATTTAACCATCCGGCCAACGTCAAAGCCCGAATTCTTCTCTGTCCGTGCTCCGACTGTATGTGTTAATGGCCGGAGGCCCGCGGCATTTATACTGGGAACAGACCGGGGGTGGGCGTGTCTTCGGCGCTCCGTCATCGTGGGTCCTGACAAACAAAAACGCCTTAATGAAAATAAATTAATCTGAACGTAAAGTTTAACTATATACACAATAATTATATGTAGAAGTCTCACTGTTACCTCACTCTCATAATGGCCAATCTAAGGTAAAAGTCCTTTTAAAGAGTCCTAAATCTTTATACACATACTTAAAGTTTATATAAAGTTATTAATCACACTATTAATAATATTAGTTTGAAAAATATATCCATGAATCTAATTCATGAGTTCATTTCTTCATGACATTTGCATTTGTATGATCATAAATAACACTGTCAATTGACCATGTGACCATGTGAAAATCATAACCGCATAAGCATATGCATATTTTTAATAATAAAGTTTCAGCTGTGCCTGTCCATCTGACCTCTAAAGAACTTGAGACCTGACACATGTCGACTTTAAAACCAGCAGCTCTCCTTGTACACAGTTTCTGCATGACTAGGTTTAGGTTTTAGCCTGGGCTGTGCTTTTAGCTTCAGACTACTATTAACTTAGTTATTGTACATCTATATTTAGTTTTATCTGCAACATATTTATCAGGCTTTCTTCTTATTAAAAATATAGGGGCTGTTATCAGACGCTTGGTAAGTTCATACATGTAATTTCATACTTTCCTCTGTTAAAGACGATTTTTGCAGCTGGCTACAGGCTATCCTGAATCTTTTTTTGTTTTGTTTTGACTACATATATACAATTCTGTGGCTTTTTTTAGTAATATGTGCTATATCTGTTTGATTAGTTTTAATATCCAACTTTAAAAATGTATAATTTCACGAGTGTTATTGGTATAAAACTGTTATATTAAGTTTTCCTCAAACCACCAATATAAAAACTAATTGTTTATTTGCTCCTTTGTTTTATTATTAAAAGTCTCCTGAAAGCTTCAGAAAGGACCATAAGAACAAGTATGTACCGTACGTACAGTACCTGTGATTTACTACTGTTAAATAGACATAATTTGTGTCTAATCTGTGTGTCTCTACAGTATACGCAAATGTTTTCTTCGTTGTTATGTGGGAATTTTTTACACAGTTACAGTTAAACTTAACCGTCTTCACCCAACAGTGAAATACCGGCGTATATTTCCGGTGGATTCCTTGAGTAAGGTGGAGAATCCATGGAAAGGCGTCACTCTGAATCGTTGTATATTCGTGGCTATGATTATCGTCGTGGTCAGTTCAAGTGTTGAGAAAGTACAAGGTAAATGTGAGTCATAAATATATGTGTGTATGTATTAGATGTCCAGGTGTTTTAACCTGTAGAAGTGTCTAAATTAGCTGATTTTACGTGATCCTACTTATTAGATGTCTGCTTTGCAAAAAAAAAAATATATATATATATAAATGGACAAATTAGATTTGTTAAAATGACTTATTACTGTAATAAATTACTTATTACTTATGCCAAAAAGACAAAACTAGAAGAACATTGTAGGAAATCACTTGTTGGAGAAACTATCAATTACGTTGTTTAGTTGTTGTTATACAAACATGTAAGACAGTGGAATGCTGCTTTTGACCAATCAAAATCAAGTATTCTAGCGAGTCATGTAATAAGTATTTACAGTACCTTACTGTGTAATAGAGGTACTAGAGCCATACTTTGAAGAGACGGAAAAAGAACCTGGATTAGCGCTTCAGGCTGGAGATCTGTCGGAGGAGGTAGGGCTTATAGGCTTCCTGTTTAAACAGTCTGCAGGCAGTTCATCATTTTTAAAACGTTGTCTTCTTTGCTATAGTCTGATTCATGGTGGGACACCTTTGCATTTTGGAACTGGAGATCTGAGGATAAAATCGAAGAGTTTCGAAGGAAGAGAGCTGCCAAACAGAAGCAGGCTGGAGAGAAGGTTGTACCACGGAAGATCAGAAACAAAGAAATGGATAAACCATTACTCAAAGATAAAGAATAGTCTGGAATATTTCCAATACTCCAAATAGTACAATAAGAGCTGGCTGTGTA
Organism: Botia almorhae; assembly: GCA_036877575.1. Classification (NCBI taxonomy): domain Eukaryota; kingdom Metazoa; phylum Chordata; class Actinopteri; order Cypriniformes; family Botiidae; genus Botia; species Botia almorhae. The sequence goes on along the minus strand of JAZGTJ010000613.1, from coordinate 42,813 downwards.
AATATTTATTACGTTAATTAAAACTGATTAAAAAAACTGATTACATTATAAAGTATGTTAAAGAAATATAAAAGTATACATGTGTGGTGTATATCAATCTAATACCACTTTTTTGGAAATTAAAAAATACATTAGACATATAATTGACAAGTAAGATTTTAATATACTTCATTCAAACACTGCCCGACATTTTAAAATGCTCGGTACCAACATGCAAATAAATGTTAACAACACATCAAGCGAATTACTTAAAATAACTAAATCAATCTAAAATGTATTATTTGTATTGTTGCATATGCAAATTTTCTCTCATTTACACATCAAATGACAAATAGCTTATGTTGCATGTTTGGACACGTACCAGTGATGTATTCACCTCCATTTTGCGTTTAGAGATAAATGAGTGTATTTTAATGAGTGTATTTACTATCAGAAATAAAAACAGATTATGGAGATCTATTCAGTTTTATTTATACAGACATGGGATACATGAATCAGCGACACTCGCACTTGGTGGCCACCATGTTGGTTTTGAAGGACATGCTTGTCCCTTTGCTCTCCAGCTCAATCACATACATGTCGGTATATTCCACCGGCACGCAGCACGGAGCGCGATTGACTGGGTGGCCGCTCTGAATGTGGCTGTTTAGCAGGATGACGTGGTTGTTGCTGACGTGAAGGGGGAACGTGCAGACCCCTTCACAGTTATTGATCTTGGCCATGGAGGGTTCGATAGAGTACTTCCTCAAGGACACGACCAGGGACTGAAGTCGGCACTGGTCGGCCGGGTCGTCCTCGTCTGCTCTAGCTGCCCTCTGGGCCCTTTCCACCTCCCAGATACTGAGAACATTTTGCAGCGCTTTTAGCAGTAAAACGGACCGGTATTGTGCTTCTTTATGCTCTGTTGTGTCTATAAGTAAATAACAGGGATCAGTATTAAAGTTGAACACCCACTTCTCTTGTTATGTGAAAAGGTTTATTATGGTTCTGTATAGAACTCTAAAATTGAGTTTTTCACTCAAAAAATATTAAAACAAAAACGTTATTCAGCAAAAAACAAATCAATTAGTAATTAAGTAATAGATTATGGCTATGATAATTTATTTATCTGGAGATGAAGAACCATATTTGGCAGATGGTTCCACAAAGATTTAAAAATATCAGCAGAATATTTCTGTGCCACAGGTTCTTTGTAGTGGAAAAGGGTTCTTCGACTAATAAAAAGGTAAGGGAGAAATGGTTCTTTTGAGAACTGTTGACTAAAATGTTTTTGAAGAACCAAAAATAGTTTCTTTATGGCATTGCTGGGAAAACCATTAAAATTATTAAAATTATAAAATTATCATTTTCAGTATTCAGGTTGAATGAATGTTTGAAAACAGACTCAGTACTCACCCACTTCATCATTCTTTCCTTCTGGAGGAAGGGCACACATTTCATTCAGTCTCTGAAGCCTGTCAATCACCCTTTGCCCCGCCTCCTCCTCTTTTACCTGACCTATGGCTTCATCCAATCTCAGTCTGACCACAGACAGCAGAGGTGAATCCAGGTTCAGCTCCACCCGATGAGTCTGCAGGAGCTGCTGGTGCTGTGGGAAGACAAATACAGTGGGAGTGGAAGAATTCACCAGGCCTGCGAGGATGGACTGAGGGGATGACTCTCCGAGGATCAAGGGTGGAAGGGAGTGAAGCGTGTCTAAAGAGACTGTGCTTTCTCCTTCCTGAAATTCTGGTGGTTCCTTCTGGGGAACAGCGTCGTCTAAAAACTTCTGCAGCTCGCATAAGAAAAGGAAAGTTCTGGATGGGGGGTGAGGACTGGAAGGAATTCTGGGAAAAAAACGAAACAGCCTGTGTTTGAAATAAAACACTGGCTTACTACTAAGTGTGCAGTATATATAGTATACTGGCTACTGAGTGGCATCTATTTAAATGTTTATTTGGCATATTTAACCCAATTTAATTTTATTTTTGTGCAATCCCATCAAAAAACAATCACTTTTTTTTGTTAAATAATACATCTGACGTCACTTTTTATTTATTATGACTCAATGAACATGAAAGTGCATTGCATTGTGGGATACAGAGCCGAGTCTACAGCTCTGTCATCATATAATCACATAACACAGTGAAATTCAGCATTTAGCCCTTCAGGCAGTAAATCATTTACCCGTTGTGTTTCAAACGAGACACGCTCTGACTGTCAGTGAGGAAAAGCAACATCGGTCTCATTGCGGTATCGCTGTCGTTCATCTTCCTCATGAGAACTTCCTGAAGATCAGACAGACTGACTTTCTGTCCTAAGATGAAACAGAAGCGGGTAAAAATGGCCATCGTGAACGCGGTTGTGAAAGAACGGTTAACGAAGGGGGAAAAAGTCTCACGCGTCTCAACGTTTACTCTCAGTTTAAGGTGAGTCTGGATGTGGCTCTCCCTTTGCGCTCCTGTAAGGATGAAGAAACGCGCGCCCTCAGAAATGCAAACCGTCTGAAAGAGAGCGAATCAGAGCAAAGACATCATAGCAAACGATTTGCATATGAATGACATGTTTGGTGAAACATTATTTGATTGCTGTCGTGATTAGCACATGTTCAGATACAAGCTGCCGTGCTCGTCTGCGATGCAAAATCTACATTTACATTTATTAATTTAGCAGACGCTTGTATTTAAAGCGAGAGAGAGAGAGACAGAGAGAGAGACAGAGTGTCTGTTCTATGTCTCAAACAGAGATGGTCAAAGTTATGTAATGCAGCTTTAAAGCAATCACATCATACATATTTAAATATATATATTACATATATGTTTATTTTTCAACAACACCAACTGTATCAATCACAGTATCAATAAAGGTGTGAAAAATAATAATTATCATCATGGTAACCTGTGTACTTGGATGAAGAAAATGACCGTTAAACTTCATACTCAAACCGTCCGCCTTGATGGAGTCCACATTAAACAGGAGCATCAGCGAGCTCAGGCCGGTTGGTGGGATGTACCTTGGAAATCTGAGGACCAAAACGATCTCTTCTTCCTTCTCAGCATCCCAGATATCAACTACAATATCCACGGAAGAATGAATCAGTGATATCTACATCAGCTAATTGACAGGAATGAAAACAGAACTTAAACCAAAGGTAAATAAAGAATGAAATGTATATATTTACCTTCTGTAGCCTGTACACCCTTCAGAAGATCTCGTGTTTGGTGCACACTCTCAGCTAGTTGGGTTAATGCAGTAACCTGGAAATCTGGAATTGATTCATGTCGCGAACATATTCCAAAGCGCCGGAATTCTGCACTTCCCTGTTTACCGTCTCTGGTCCAGCCATGACTCAAGGTTGACAGGAAATCATCCATGCCATGATTGTGAGCAGGCTGGTCTTCATTACACGCGGCTTCTTCAGTGGCATGTGTTGATTGGGCAGGTGGGGCAACAGGGAGTTCACTGTCGCTTTTGGAAACCGTATTTCTTACTTTCCCCTCATCTCCATTGTGTTCTGTTGGTTAATCGAACAGCCATTTGAGCGCGCATCAACCAACCAGAAGACAAAATAAATGATGTTTGTCCTTCTAATTCATGGGAGCTACTTTTTTAAATTTCCACACTGTAAAAATGAGAAGTTCTCCTGAGGGTTTTGCCCACCAACTTTTGAATAATTCCTACACACCTGCAACCTCTACAATAAAGTAAATTACTATCCCAAAATTATATTTCAAACTACTACCCAGCTAACAGGGAATGTTCTGAGAATGTTGGCTAACATTTTCTAAATGTTCTCTCCAAGTTATCAAAAAGCGTCCTTGCTGTAATGTTAGTAGAACATTTTTAAATGTTAGATATCGTATCAGAAACCTTATTCTTAAGCAGTTATATTTAATATTTTAAATATAATACATATATTGAATATTTTAAAAACATTACAGAAATAACAAATGTCAGTAAAACGTTCTTATAATCAAGCAATACTGTTAAGACAACTTCTAAAAAACTGGACGTTGTGAAAGTTCCTACATTTTTCTTTTAGTTTTTTTAATGATGTTATGGAAACGTTCTTAAAACCTAAAATTGTCAGCTGGGTATACACATCAAACTACAATCATAATCACAAACACCCTTTCTAACTGTAACCTTTGTAGATTCAACGATCTGTGTACTACAATACTACTGTGTACTTTATATGCATCTTATTTACATAATTATTTTGCACATGACTTCAAGTCAATCGGTACCATTTACCCTTCAGTTTGCACGTTTATTCAATTTGCATGTTTATTCAATTTGCACGTTTATTCTATATTCAGAGTTTATTTATTATTTAATGTCCTTATTGTATATTTTCCCCTTATTGTACATTTTCTAAATTTTTGTTATTTTATATTTTCTCAACTTTAGTTTATGTAACTGTCCTGGCATTCACCGTGGACAGCAAAGTCAGAATTTCATTGCACAGGGAAACCTGTTTCCTCACTGTCCATATGACAATAAACGCTTTGAATATCTACACATGCAAAAACAGATGTTGGGATGCTGGTTTGAAGCAATCGTAAAGAGACTGACCTGATGGTGTTATGACCTGCTCTGCGTGTCCCACTGTGGCGCCATATGATTCAGTTGCCACAGTCAAACACAGCAATGGCACCAGCCAGATTCTCGCCTGCATGAGCATCTTCTCTGATTCCATCATCGAGAAGTCCAGCACTTGTTTTGGGGCAGGTCGGCAATGGGGATGTGTTTTATACACACCTCCCACTGTCCTGATGGGACCCTAACTTCCAAGAATGCCCGTCCTTGAGTAACAGTGGGTATTCGTGGCATGCAGATTGATGTGTGAACGTCCAGGGATAGTGAATGGATATCACACGCCTATGAGCTTTGATAAAGCGAGAAGTAACTCATGCAGACAATGGAATAGTGTGTAGACCCCAGACACACAGCTGTGTGTGGCTGATAACAGTTTGAGACTCCTCGCTGGTAAACTGCAACTAAGTTTTACTTTTTTTTTAGATCATGACCCTCTTTTCCATGCAGTTATACTTCTCAGAATCTGTTCTAAAGTCTTATCAGTGACATCGTTGTGTTCCTTCCAGGTGGTCTGTTTTGCAGGCCTCAGTCTGGTTCTCCATTGGAACTTTCCTTGTTATAGGAGTTCTAAAAGTCTGTGGAGCCGTGTCACAGTCGTGTCCACATTTGCAAGATTTGTGATGCTGCCACCATGAAGTTACAACAACCCTAAATAAACACTTTGGGACTCTTGCCGGCATGTCGTTGTGGGACAGCCGGTACTTGTATGTTAACTCAGGTTTGAATCTGGTTAAATGTACTAACAGCATTTCCCTCCCTCCCTTTCTACCGTACATAACTACCATACATAATTACTACCATACATAATAACTACCATACATAATTACTACCGTACATAACTACCATATATAATAACTACCATAAAAACTACCATGTTTTTCAGTGGTACACTGCTGTTGACATTTGACGTTGGCGAAATTCCTCTCAAACTTCAAGCCCTGTTTTTAGAAGACGCAGCTGCGCATATTTTCAAGATGTTCAAGGTCCCTCTAGCGCTGGTGTACTAGATGTTTCGTCAGTCCCCAGAGATAAGGCAAGGATCTATGGCCCAAAAGAATGGCTGAGAACCGGCACAAATCTTTCAGAGCACAATGCTAGACCGTTTACCATATCTGGAATTCTTAACGAGAAGACGAAAGGTATTTATTCAACACCCAACGTTACGAAGAAGCAAAATACATTTACTCTGCTAAATTTCATAGTAGTGTGTTTACGAACTTAATGAACACTTTTCAGTAGTTGTAATTCCAGATGAGACCATTTAAAGCAATATGAATCAAACGATTTTTTTGTATATACATATATTTGGACTCTTCACCTTTTGTTTTGGATTAAAATGAGTGTAATAGACAGACTGGCAAACAGTGTAACAGTGTATCTTGAGAAACATTTCTCAAAAACAAGTGTCTACTTAAGGTCATTTTACAAGCAAAGCAAACAGTTCAAGGTGAATCCGTTTTATTCCTTGCCTTCGTTGGCTTTTGCTGCAGAGGGGACCAATAGATTACTGATTATATATTAATATTACATTCTTTTAAAACAATATTCCGTTGGCTTATTTATGTGTTGCGTGTCGACCTCCACAAAGGTCACCAGTAATGATTACATTTGTCGCCGAATGGTTACACTATTACCCACTATTTTTAGAATTTTTTTTAAACAGTTATTATATTCAACAAGCTAGAAAAGCAATAAAGAAACAGGTCAAGTTTTTGATTAGAAACACTTTATTAATTCCATTAAACAAAAAGCTGCGATTTTAAATCTCAATTAAATCAAGCATTGTAATCAAAGCACCAAACACAGTAAGTCGAACGTGACAACTAAGAGTTTGTTGTTACTGCACAATTATCGTGTCACTGCCAAACAGTTACAAAGAGCGTTTGATTCTGTGAAGCTGGGAACAGGTATTACAAATAAGTTGGGTAATACAAGCATTTCTAAAGACGTTTAAAGGACGCAATCTCATCAACGTTGAGCCGATAACAGTGGAAAATTGCAACAGGTAAAATAACGTGCAGTAAAGCAAACTCTTTAGATTAACCCCGCCCCTTCCTGTCAACTCTCATTTATATCTGTCAGGTAGGAAGACAGCTAATGTTTAATTAACATTCCTTTTCAATACGCAAAACAAAGCTAGAACTGCTGTTCCTGAGACACTAGACAGAATCTATGGGAATTTACATATTTGTGATTGGACATAATTGTTAATCTATCAAAACAAGCCTAAGGACTCAGGTTGCTTTTTGCAATGCACGACTTTGTACACGTACCTGAGGAAACGCAACCTTAGCAAGATTTGTGGTTCAATTATAATCAAAGAATAGCTTTATCTACACTCCAACAGGTCAAAAGAGTTGAAGAGACACCAGAACAAGTACAACAAGCCAAGCTTGCACTGACGTTTATTAAATGTTTCCCCACAGCGCGAGAGGCGCGTGTGTTTCTTAGCTGCATTTTCCTTGTTTAAAGTGTAGGAGAGCACCTGTTACTGTTGTAAAGAGTATTCAAAGGGTCGGGATTATGAAACCATAACAAAACCATCATTGATAAACAGTCGCAAAGATATCAAAACACAAATTGCCCATTAAAACAGGTAACATTTACAATGGTTATTAATTACTACAAAAAAAGAACTTCAGTGCTGGTAAAAATGGACTCATTTACTGGTCAACATCCTATTTCATCAAAATGTCCTTAGTTTACAGAAAGACCATTACACATTGTTTTTATATTAATATACACCATCATCTATTAAACAGCATTTTGACTATGAAGCTTAGGTGAGGTTTTCCTGGAGCACATACTTGAGCAAAACACAAAATACACAATAAATGAAAAGGATGCCAAAAACTATAAAAAGTTTCACTCCTGCTTTGTTGGCGATGTTGCACACCGACAACCATTTTAACAATGCTGTACTAGCTAGTAATGCACCAATATATCGGGTATGTCGATCATTTTGCGTTTTTGAGATTATAGGCATTAGCTCATGTTAACAGTTTGTGGATAAAGTCGACAGATGGCTTTGCCAATGGATACATTTCCCGTTTAACGTTTATTTTTGTGGATTTGGCGTAAACTAAGCATTTTCCTTCAGCAATTTACGGTCATTAAATTTCTATTGTAATATATATTTTATTTATAGATATTATGGAAAACCCACATTGATTGACCACTAGCACTAGTCCACTGACGGAACACTAACCATCTTTAGCACCGGTCACATCAGAACAACCTCACTACATCACTACGATAAGCAACAGACTCAAACTCTAGGTTACACAACGCAGCACACTCAAGGACAGGCTTTGATTGGTGGATTGTAGAGTTTGGTTTGGGCGAACAGGTATATCTGACATCTGTGCAAACAGCAGCACCGGCTGAAGTTGTTACATGTAGACTGATTTCAGAGGCTAACGGAATATTTCACCAAAAATGAAAAATACATTTTTGTCATTGTTTACTTCCCATGACATCATGACACCCCAAAATTTTATGACTGACTTTGATCTCTGTACAAAATACAAAAGATGCTTAATAGTCATGAATGTCATATAATTACAGTGAATGGGGACTAGAGTTTTTAGGTTTCAAAGAGGCCCAAAAGCCCCCTAAAAGTGGTCTGAACTTATGCGCAATTTCCCAGGTCTTCAGAGGCTATGCGTTAACTTTGTATGAGGAACGGACCGAAAACACACAGTCAGTTCTGCTTTGTAACAGCACGAGGGTGAGTATCCAATGACAGAATTTTCATTTTTAGGTGAACTATCCCTTTAAGAAACAGCACTGAGCCATCTGGGCCCTGGATGGTAGGCCTAACATACACACTTTCTCCATTAGGAAAAAGCCAGATACTAAAGAATTAAACCAACTAAACGCCATATGGCACCAGCTTAGCATTACATAAGAGCTTGAACAGTCAAGTTACGCTAAATTAATAACACTAAACATTGACAGGCCAATTTCGGATGCGAGCACCATTGAAGTCAATACTTCAATTTAATAAAATAAAGTTCCGCAATGCGTGAACCTCCATGTTTAAGTGTTCGGTTCTTAAGACCAAAAGGTGTTTCTTCTGTATAAAATCGGTACTATAGTACAAGCAGTGGCTGCTTCATGCAGGGCTCCAGATAACACGATTACAACATAAATATAAAACAAATGCCACGAGGCTTCAAAACATCCCTGTGTAAAAGAAGCACCAAGAGTCTTTATTCATTTCTTTTTCATTGATGTTCTTAATATAAATAAGCACAGTCTAAAGTTGTACAGATCGTAGCACCATAGTTTTTCAGACCGAGTCAAGTTCATACATTTTGCACCCGTTGTGCTCTGCTCCGATACAAAATAAGAGCGAATCGCAAACGAAATCAACGCCAACAAAATTGTCAATGATAAATAACCCAAATTATATACAATTATACAGTCTGAGAGACAACACTATTCACAGTACAACAAAATTATAGTAAAACACACAAAGGAATAACAGAAACACAACAAGGATGAGTTGAAGTTACCCAGTAGTTCTTTTACTTTTGTTTTGTTATTAATTTGCATTTCCCCAGTGTGTGTACGTCTGTGTAATGTACAAGTGTGTGCTGGTTTTCCAGGTTGCGGAGAGCACCACGACAACGAATCTCGTCATCCAAAGGAAAGCAACGGTTTCTTTGTAAAATCAGTGAGGAAAATGAATCAGCACCAGTTTCACCTGAATAAGCCTGTACCGTGTAAGACACTGGACCCATATTTCAAGAAAACACGTGCATTGTATTGAAGGTTCAGCAGTAACTGGTAAAAGTATGGAAGCTTGAGTATCACAACAAGACTCTAAATCAAACAAAACATCACCTAAAGCTGCGGTAGGTAAACGTAGTGATTGGTTAAGATCCGGCAGTTAACAGTAACTGACCTGGTTAAATAGCTCCTCAGAGGCATCTGCTCATTCTGCGGCTCTAATCGTTTCTTTCCCTGCAGATTGTTTTAATATTTGTGTATTTTGGGAAGGTTCAGGTGTGTCTTCTACATAAAATAAAATGGTTTGATCAAATTCACATGCCGTGTAAAACATTGACAGTTTTTCCCTTTGACGAATAAAAACTTGCAAATTTTACATTTAAAAATGTTGTATGCCGTTATAATGTTCGCAATTAACAGCTCCACAGGTAAGATATCCAGTGTAAAATTTAAAAAATACATTATTTTATTATGTGTATCTCACAAAGCCTATGAAGAACATGTACGGGTCAGATTTTACCCCAAAATCAAAAAATTGTTTTTGGAAAAAAAATATTGCGATTAAAATAAAAGAAAAAGATTTAAGCACATTACGTCAATTCCGAATTCTGTGACGCGACCAGATCTCATTACTGTAATGATTTACGAAAATACAAACAGGAACTACAAATAAATTAAGAATATTTAAAATAAACCAAAAAAACAGATGCATTACAGTAACGAGAAACGGGCATTTTTTCACATTACAATAATAAAAAAAAAAAAAGAATCGACACAAAAAATTATGTGTAAATGAGAAGAAGAAACTAAAAATGAACTGGTCCAAAAAACAGGCATACCTATAAATATTGTTAAATATTTTCTTTTATTTTGGGGTTAAATGCGACTCAGACATGTTTTCTGTGACATTCACGCTTTATACAGCGTGAGCTTGTGGTCGCCTCATTTCACCTTTGTAATGAAACAATTCCTATTTTTTGTTGTTGAAAACGAATCATGAAACAGTGTCACGGCCCAGAGACTTTCCAGTACTTTAACTATGTAGCACAAGCTCAAGCTATAAGGGTGAGAGATCCCTGAATGGGGAATAACAGCAGAACGGTTAGGAAGATTCACAAGTGTGTATGGCCCATTATGACCGTAGGAAATATTTCTAACATGTCAAACATTTCCCGGGGCACTGAGAACTTGTTCCATTGTGAATCCGCTGCAAATCTGTATTGAGTTCGGTTTCTTCCCAAAAAATAACAATAGCAATAGCAATGTTAATCTAGGCAACATTAAGGCCTTGTTAAATAATTATGGATAATTTATGACTGTTAGCATCCTCCCAACATGGCGGCACTCTTAAACTCACCTAAAAACAAGTTTGAACACTCTGGAAATCTAAATATGATTCGCATGAGGGTATGTATGTGTTTCTGTTAAGCTGCACCTGTGATAAGTTCAGATACCCATGCCAGCTTTACAGTGGCGGCTTAAGCAAATGTTCGAGCACCGGTGAGCAAGTCGAGCCCATTGGTCCACACCTGTCCATTGCATAGGTTATGTTGGATTGAGGTAGATTTCGTCAGTTACCTGTAACCAGTCAGGGGTAAAAATCAGGAGTTACACACTGTGAGAATGTATACCACGAACATCAGGGATCAACAATAAGAACAATTAGCATAAGATTAGCATCTAGTTCGTCCTAAGCCTAGCAAAACGTAAGCTTTTGATAAACGTTACGTTTTGCGAATACTGCATCTACTGGCTAATGATACAATAATATTGTGGTTGTTAATGTTAAGGGTAGAGCAAATATAAAAATTGTAATACTATTTTTTTACTGGTTCTTTTGTCTGTGTTGGGCTTTGTGTAACTATATTCCGAGCAGTTCTTGAAAAAGAACAAAAGTCAAATTTCCAATAAAATGGTAATGCATCCAGCAAAAATCAAATGTTATTGTTGAGCCCTGAACATATTAGGTCATTTCCAATAACAAGAACAAAAGGAGTCATTCTGGAATGATGGTACAGTCTTGTCAAATGTCAAAATCCCAAAACTCAAAACATGTCACGCAAATAAAGCTATAAAAAAAGCAGCCAAGCATGTTGCGCGTTACCATGCGAATGCCACATACCTTGTTTGGACTGAAAACAACACAGCTGGCGAAGTGCCACAGCTTCCCTGTATCCTTTTAGTAAGAGTCTCTTCCCATTTCAATCCCCCCCACCCCCCTCCCGCACTCGGCTGTGTCCTATCTGGGGCGGTTGCCGGGGATCTGCGAGGCACCGTAGGATGCCTGCATACCCAGAGTCCTCCAGGAGCCCAAGGCCCCACCCCCACCCCCACCTGAACCTGCACTGCTTGGGGGCTGTGGAGGAGGGAGGCGTGGGGAATAGTGCACGGTGAAGGGCCGAGAAGAACCGGAGGGGGCGGAAGCAGCAGCCAGCGATGGTGAGGAAGCTTGGGAAGGGGCAGAGGAAGAGGAGGGGGTGGAGTTGAGGAGGGGAGGCGGCGGAGGGAGGGAGTGGGTGGGCGGTGAAGGCGTGTGCAGAACTGTCTGTGTGCGACTAGGCTGGGAAGGACCAGAGGGTAAGAACGAGGCCCCTGGTTTCAGGTTAGTGTCCAAATGCCTCTGTTGGGAACTGAGGGCCCCAGGGCCAGGCAGACTTGCCCCAGACTGCTGAGAAGAGACTGAAGGCACCAAATGGTGAAAAATCCCTGCGGACACACAGCACAGAGAAGGAGCAAAAGACAGAGAGAAAGAGAGAGAAAGAGAGAGAGAGAACGGGGCTCAGCCAGGTTATGCACAGCAGCAAGCCAAACAAACAAGCACATATAAAGCAAGCAGGCAGTTCCACTGGCGTACAATATGATAAGCAAGGATCTTAATATCCAAAAGTTCTGTTTTTGAATCTAACGAAAAGACATTTTACCCCAAACTCAGAATTAGGTTACTGGATATATAAATACTTTATCATAGAAACATGTTTTGAGCTATTTGTATTAAGGACTGTGACTAAGTGTCATTCAATAAGTGTTACAATGGAATAAATCTTAAGGTTCTTAAAATTCTTAAATAGGCCTAAATGTCTTTTAAGCCTATGAACAACAGGGCCTTTAATGCCTCGTCAGGTTCCTCTTTACGCTTTGTGTGACGCTGGTACACAGTGAAACACCTCAACACCCAAAAACAAGACCTGCAATTAAGACGACAAACACCCAGAGAAAACGTGATGCCTGAACTACAGCAGTAGGACTCGGAAGTCAAAGAGTTTTCAATCTCTTTAATTACTCAAGAGTCAACAGTTCCAACCATTTCACAGGCCTCTAAAGACCAAGGGACACCATTAGGCCATGTGAAAAGTTTTGACTGGAAAAACTTGTTGTTTGAAATGAAAATCACAAAGGTGTGATTACAACCTCCGGCCATTTCCTCTGGGTGTGTAGATTTACAGCCTTTGCAGTCAGCTTGTAAATCAACAGCACAGCAAGCAGTGTGGGAGAGCCAGGCAAGGTGGTAGTGCTAGGCCTTAACTTACCTTTATCTCTACCCCTAAGAGCCATTCTGAACTTAGATCAATTAAAAACAAAGATGGAAGGATGTGAACTCACCTCCTGCAGTGCCCCCTGCCAGCCCAGCGCTGGAGAAACTGCCCAGCGTCGAATGTCCATTAACCAATCGCGGGGCTCCACTGGTGGCTGGTCCGGGTGCCTGAGCTCCAAATAAGGACTGCAGGACTGAAGCCCCGCCCAGGGGGAAGTACTGCCCCACTGACGGGGTGGAGGAAACTGTACTGGCTCCGCCCACTTTCCCACACAATATGCCTCCACTGGCTGCAGCAGATATAAAGAGATTCTGGCTGGCCAATCCGCTCACAGATTTTAGGTCCCACTCTCGTGACTTCTGTTTCTGCGGAGGGCGCTCGGACACATTCACCACCGAGCGACCCCCACCGTCCTGACTAAGGAAGAGGTTGGAATTTCCGTAAGGTTCACGTTCGACTCTCCTCTGCTGTTTCTGGTCTGAGTCAGAGTCTGTGCCCCCTCCGGGGCCACGGGAGGGCCCCACTCCGAAGGGTGAGCCTCCTTGGCGAAGGTCTGGAGGGGTGGGCTTGGCGTCAGAGATGGGGGAGAAAGTGGACTTCCACTTACTGGCACCGGAGGAAGAGGAAACCTCGCTGCTTACGCTGCTGGCGCCTGATTTACGTCCCTGTGAGCCTGTACACGAGATGCTGTTAAACATGATGTTCTACGGCAAACACGGCCGATGAGTTGCCGAGACGTTAACCTTAAACTCCAAAAAAACCAAAACAACGGAGCTTACCCCTTTCCAAATCCCTGACGGGTCCATCTCTGTCCAAAGAAATGGTAGCGATTTTCCTTTCAATTCTGAAAAAGAACAAAATTCAGTGTGAGAACAACGGCTGATGTCAATAAAACACCCGTCGCTGGAAAAGCGAATCTGTAGGGAAGGAGAATTACCGGCTTGAATTGGAGCTGTCTGGGGCAAAGTTTGTGCCCTCTTCATCAGAGCTGGGTGTGGAGGAATAGCGTCCCGTGTTGAGCTCCAGGGGTCGCTCTCTTTTGAGCACAGGAGGCTGATCCAGATCTAGCCCGCATGGGCTGCGGCCTGATTGCTCCGGGGAGGAGATTGCCGAGATCTCCAGGGGCTGATTTATGTTGTTTACCTGGCACAGGAGCAAAATCAAGTAAGTTACAACTTCTGTTGGAGCCCTTCCCATTAACACTTAGGACACATTGTTACAGTGTTGTGGTTGGTTGCCAGGTTGTTGCTATGCCCTGCCAAGGTGTTCTGAGTGGCTTTTAGTATGTCGCGTTGTGGTTGCTATGGTGTTGTGGGTAGTTGCCAGGGTGTTGCTCTACCCTGCCAAAATGTTCAGAATGTTTTTTATTGTGTCGCTATGCGATTGCTGGGGTATTTTGGGTGGTTGCCAGGGTGTGACTTTGCCCAGCCAGTGTCTGAGTGGCTTTTAGTGTGTTGCCTTGCAGTTGCTAGGGTGTTAGAGTTGCTCAAACTGCTAACCACAAGTATGAACCACACTAGTGTTACATTTGCCACCAACAGTCAACTCACCATGGAATTTATATTAAGTGGAGATCCAGATGAATGACTAGAGCAACCTATTCCCGGAAACGACCTCCTCTTGGGGGAGCTGTTGGCAGGCACGGCCCCAGAAGAGCTTCGCTTCCGCCGCCCTCGTTTGCGGCCTTCTTGCCCGTGGGAGCCCGAAGAGTGATGATGATGATGGTGGTGGTGATGATGCTTACTGTGATGATGGTGACCCTGCTTTACTGACCCATGCAACCTGGAACCCCCTGTGGAGGACGACGAAGAAGAGGAAGAAGAAGAGGAGGAGAAAAAGATGCGACGACGAGCTTCGCTGTCCAGAGGTTCTGTGTCAGATTCTGGGCCTTGGCGGTTATGCCCGTCTTCAGGGGGGAGTCTTGGCGGGCCGTCGGCATACTGCAGCACGCCTCCGGTGCCCAGAGGAGGACTGAGGCCAGAGCCACGGGGCTGGAGGCCCATGACAGGCGTGCTGTGGGGGGGAGGGGAGGAGGTGTCGCAGGTTTGGTCCTCCGTCAACATGGCAGAGTGAGAGCCATTCACCAACCCTGAGCTGGAGGAGTACCCTATGATGAGGCAGTGAGTGGTCAATTTTAAGGAACTGTTCACCAAAAAAAAAGAACAATCCTGTAGGATAATTTCCTATAAAGCTCAAAATATTGAGTTTTTTGCATTCTGTTTAATCCAACGTACTTTACAAATGCAAATAATTAACATAAAATCGCAGTAACAAATTTTCTTGAGATCGTACCCGAGTTAGGCGTGAGAGGCGGCTTGCCATTGCTCTGTCCTGTTGATGCTTCACGATTGGACACTGGACTCGGAGTATTATGCTACAAAATGAAAACATACAGTTTGAATAACAAAAAGTGTGCCGGAAATAGTTTGTATATTGTCACTGATCTCCGTGTAAGCATGTACCAGTCGTTCTGCGCGGTTGGGCAGCACCACGCTGGCCAGCGGGATGCTGACAGGAAGTTTGTTAGGATGTACAGTGCTCAGGGGGATGCTGATTGGTAGACTGGTGATGGTGTCACCCGGGGCAGCAGGGTTCTTCTCCTTATCGGCCTGCGGGAACATAAGAGGTTCTCAACTATTCCTGAGGTTGTGCTTGTGTGTGGATACACATGAACGTCAATACAGGACAGTTACCCTATCTGTGCTCCTGGGTGTGACTGTCGCTTGAATATCAGATGAACTCGGTGAGGAGCAAACCTGTTTTAATCCCAGAGTTGGAGATAAAACCACACCTATGTCCCCCCTGGAACACAGCCGGTGAGTGATCAGTGACCCATAAACCAAAACATACGGCTGGGCAATTAAAGGTGCAGTAAACGATTTCAGAGAAACACTGTTGAAAATTGAAACCAATAAACAAACAAAACACACATCAAAACATTCACATAGGCCAATCAGCAAAAGGGGGCATGTCTGCTCCAGCTGTTAGTCTTTGCCTGTGTTGCATAACGTGTTTGCTATATTGAAGGCAGTGCAAGGAATGGAGAGGTGTGTCTTTTTCAAATATCAACAGCGTTCCCCAGAAATCACGTATTGCACCTTTAAAACCTGCAGTTTAAACTCACCTCTGGATGTTTCCTAGGGCTCTAAATTGATTGACAGCTGAATCTTGGTTAAGGTGCCTGCGGAGGGCGATCTTAGCTGGCGAAAAGCGGGTGTAGTCGGGCAGGGGTTGCCCTAACTGCCTGGTTCTTGAGTCTGGAGTGGGCGGCACTATCTCATGGTCAGGAGAAATGGGCAGGTAACGGGTGAGGAGCTCGTTCTTGCCCAATCCAACACCTCCACCTCTGTCATAGCCGGGCGAGGATGTGCCATTGATGGAGAGCTCTGGGCTGAGGCCGTTGAGCCCTACCGAGGCTTGTGGGGTGAGTTTCAGGTTGTCGGGATCCAGTGTGGGGCGGGGCTCTGGGCCGGGGAGGGACTTCCGGTATGGTGACACCTCACATGGGCTGTAGGACGACTTGAGTTGCAAAAGTTCTTGCTGCCTTTGGCTCTTCTCAAGTTCCACGATGCTGATCTGAAGAGACATCAGTGGAAACCGTTCACACATGTTTAAAATATCCATAAGGGGCCTTTATGAAACATCTACAAATAGCACAAACTGCTTGTCCTATAGTTGTTTCTTTGGCCTTTTAGACCAAAACAATAAGGAGGTTGGAGACTAAAATGAGGCAGATGACTGGGCTATGTTGCAGGTCAGACTCAAACCCACATCATCCACATCTGCACCAAGGTGCAATGTGTTGTTAGCCCACGCAACACATTATATCAACATATAAACTGCATATAATAGTCTGTTTGTCCTGAACTGACTGAGAAAAGGGTTTACAATACCTGGAGCTCCAGACAGTGGCGCTGTTTCTCAGAGATCTGTCTTCTTAGAGCTGCTTTTTCTTTCAAGAGCGTCTCCAAACACAGAGATTCCCAATCCAGCTTGAGCTCCTCACACCGAGCCCTCAGCTGGCCAACACACACACATGTGAACATTAGATCCTCTAGGTGTTTCATTCCCCACTTATGGCAAACTAATGTTGCATGTCTAACTCATGATCATCGTTCTTGCAGGTAACGATGGTTCAATTTCTAGTATCCCGTTCACTCACCAGCACCAAGCTCTGGTCCCGAAGCTCAACCATGTCTCTCTCCAGCTGTTTGGTTTGCTCTCTCAGCTGCATGTTGTGGGCTGTGATCTCTTTCTGAGCTTGCACCAGGTCCTCCACAGTGACTGCTCTCACGCCCAGCTGAGAGAGAAGATATCAGGGTTTAATCTCAACCCAGACGCCTACAAATCAGTTTAATCGCCAATTCAACGACAGCCACGTTCACACCGCCAAGTTTTGGGAGTGACTGAATTTACTCACAGATGATTCATAGCCTCAACAATAACACCAACTTACCTCCTCAAGTTTGGACTGGAAAAGGTCCCTGATTCTCTCCTTATGAGCATGGCAAGCGTTGATCAGCTGCTGAGCTTGTCCTGATAGCTCTGTATGTCTCAGCTGTGATGCATAACCAAAATCACAAAGTAAATGTTATGACCACAAGATCATAACAATGAAAAATGTTATAAAGAACCAAAAGACGGACAGATGTTTTACCTTCTCCTGCTCAAGAGCTTGCTGCAGGTTTGTGCGGTACTGGGGGGTCTTCATGTAGGCCATAAACTGCAGATACTGGACTTTGATGTTATCTAGAGCACGGATGAGAGATGTTACATTAATCGAACCGTTACATTGATCGACTACGAATCTTTGATAAGGATAACCTCGTGTCTCCATGGAACTGAAGCGGACATTCTAGAGTATGGAAGTAGAGCAGATCTTACCGAGAAGAGCCTGCAGGCCTGGTGGAGTAGGGCCCAGGAGAAGCTGGCTTGATGTATAATGCTGCACTTTAGGAGGTAGCTGATAAAACGGGCTGTGAGGTGACCTGTATGCATCTGTGGATTCATCGAAACAAAAAGAGTCAATCGACCAAATGCTAATTAAAACTACTAACTGTCATTCAATTGTAGAGCACTGCGGCATTGCCAGGAAACCCCCCCACTGCTAAAATGTACATTTCAATAACGCTTTGGAGAAAACATCTGCCAAATGCATAAACACGAACGTAAAAACTGAAATATTGGCATGACCTTCAACAAAGACCTTAATAGGCAATTAAAAAATTATTAGAACAATTAATAAAATTTTTTATTTAAATATTCAAGTTAGGGTGAAAGTGCTGTTTTACATGCGGAGCGTGCTGATTTGCGATCAGTGTCTTACCCTGAGGGGGTGCAGCAGAAAGAGTCTTGGCGTGCAGCAGATCCAGGGCGCTCTGGTTCTTCTTGTTCTTGCGCTCTGCTGCGGTCGTAGTGGCAGCTTTCTTGGGTCGCCCACGCTTCCTGTTGGCGAGCTTACGTCCCCTGGGCAGCACTTTGGCGCGCCGGGGTTTGGGCGATGGTTTTACGGGCACTAGCGAGTTGGAACGCTCGTCTTCACCACCCGATTCATGCTGTGCCTGCAGAACATGGTACATGGTACAAGTGAGGATCACCTTTCGCCATCCAATCAATCCTCAATGCAAAGACCAGTTTTCTCAACACCAGTTTTCTCACTGGATATCTAAGCTCAAAACTCTATTTCTATTTCTATTTCACTCTAATTCTATTTCAGAGAACACATGCAGCAGGTCACTGGTGATTCCTGCAGTCTTACCTTGTGCTCCTTGTGTTTGGTTGGTGTGGTCGTGTTGCTCTTGCTTTCCTTACTGTCTTTCTGTGGGCGCCTCCTGGTGGCCTCCTGCTCCTCCTGGAGGAAGAACCAACAGCGCAGATGTTATCTGGATATCTCATAGAAGAACCCATAAACTAATTACATAGGAGTAAAAGCAATAAGTCTTACCCTGAGTTTAGGATTTTTGAGACTAGAAAAATAGTTTTCAAGCTGCAAAACAAAAATCAAGTCTTCCGTTAGACAAGTCATTCTCTCGAGGGAATATAAGCTTTGTACTATAGAATATAAGCTTTGTAGACTGGGCTTGTTGGTTCTTAGGGCAAAATATTAAATGCTCTCTCTCCAAGTCGCTTTGGATAAAAGCATCTGCTAATTGAATAAATGTAATGAAATGTATCTATGTTAAAAACACATTATTTTTTGTTCAAAATTGATTCTGGCCTAAAACCAGTCCAATAAGGCAGAGATTCTGGCTTCGGCAGCGAAATAATTCATGTGAAGTTTCTTTGTGTGAGAGACACGCGCGCGTCATAGTCATAAAGATTAATAATAATAATAAAGGCTCCTATTGTACACATGAAGAGGATCAACACAACCCACGTGACTCAAATAAAAGAGCACTTACTATGGTGCGGTCTATTGTATGGAGATAGTATGACACTGGCTTCCCTGTCCACGATACTGATCCCCTCAACGGCGACAGCTCAACAACTCGCATTATTGTGCCAATATCTTCAATAAACGACACACAAACATACATATAACATACATATACAATGCTGAAGGACCAGCAAACAAACGATCCAATCAAGAACATTTACTATTAGCATGCTTTCCTACAATTTAAGTCATTTTACTACATCGTAAATTTTCCTAAATAGTAAATTTAACTACAAATTTACTATGCTGTAAATTTGACTAAATACTGAAAATGAAGTAGTCAGTTTTACCATAAAACTTACCGCTCAAGTTTCGGCTGTTAATTCTGAAGTTAAGAGGTGCAAAGGGTTTCGAAGATACAATTTTTCCACCTGTAAGAGACGAGATTGAATTTGAGTCTAAACACAGACAAAAACAACTCAAGCAGCCCAAAATTCTAAGCGCATATCATCCGTTTGACACGCAATTCATTCAGACAGGAGGTTGATGCAGATCTGAGAACAGTCTGACCGGGGTCAAAGGTCTCAGAATGAGGTGTTGACACAGCTGCATTCGAGCTACACTGACGCAGAGCTCTTGCTTTCAGAAATGTGAACCGTGCCATGCCCTTCACATAGCAATGCGTGACCGCATTGATATCAGTATTGGCCAATATTTGCTTGTTTTTTTGTTCTTAATTATCGTATCACTCTGACTCAGCTAATATCGGGAATAAGTGAATAAATAACGGTTTGTAATTCAAACCGTATGCTCGGTCTGTGCCGAGTATATACATATTTTTTGAGGTGCTTCACTTTAAAATCGTAAAATTCCAGATTGTAGATTTTATCGTGAACACTGTTTAAACAACAGCCAGACAAAATACAGATATTTATAAAAATGATTACTGGCTTTCGTTTTTAGTCAAAACTACAGTGAAAATTAATGCATGGCCGACACGTTTCATTTTTTGAGAACTAATTTTGTCATGTGTCTAGCCATTTCGTGAAGTTGTTAATTATTTAACATAATAATTTATTATTTTCATAATTACGAACCTTCCTTCATGTTGGCGAATCGTTCCTTCAGCTGATGGTCCACCTCTGGACCAAAGGCAAAGTTATTCACAAAAATAACACTGTAAGAAAGCACATCACACTTACACAGGACATATGAACAAGCCAACGGTTCGAATTCTCAAGAAATGACAGTAAAATAAAAAGCTGAATGAATGAATAAAAGTTCATGGATGAGCGTATCAGATATTATCTGATGAGAATTCCAGTGGGGTTTTTTTAGGGGTTGGAGATTGTCTGTGATCATACCTTGTGTTGGCGATCCGTTCCCTCCATTCTTCTGAGAGGAAATCTCCCCTTTCCAGCTGACATAACGAGACCAAATGAAATCAGTTTACACAGGGTTCCTATAGTGCACTGGAATAACAATATGCTAGCAACACCAAAGGCAAGGGTTCGATTTCCAGGGAATGCAAGAACTGATAAGCACAATCTTTTATTCAGCAGAGGATAGATCTGGCGTTTACAATTCGTAAGTTTAATTCATCAGTTACTATAAACAAAAAAAACAATTACCGTATACTCGCCGTGTTTTTTACCATACCACTTCATCCACCTCTTGAACTCTCTGTCCATTGACTGCAAACAAAGAAATTGAGACATCTTCACCAATGACATCGTAGCAATTTCACCAAAAGCGTATGACCAAGATCCAATCACATTGCAATAAAGTTAAGCCCCGCCCTCCACTATTTTCTTTATTGGTTCAGCTTCCTGTTAGAGAATTCTATAGTAAAACACACCTCTGCATAGGTTGCTGGAATGTCTGCTTTCTCCACTCCGTAGTAGTGTTTACAATTGGTGGCAGCAGCGACCTGCAGAACTACCTGACCAACCCCTGCAGACCAAGAGACCGACGTTATCAAAATGACCAGTCTTTTTTATTTACATGACTAGCTTTGGGGAACACGGTTACTGACCGCTTCCCAAATCCACAAAGGTGTCTTCCTCCATCATCTCCATCTCGTCGATGATCTGAGCCACCAGGTCAAAGGAGGTCTCTCCGTAAACCTCGGGAGAGAAGGGCTCGTAGTTGTTGAGTTTCTCCGGGTCTGTGACCGAGTGATTGTACACCTGCTGCAGGATGTGACGCAGCAGGCCGTTGGAAGGCCGCTTGTTGAGTTTCATGGGGTGGGTGGTTCCTTTCCACTGCCAAACAAACACACACACAGAAGTTACTAATGAATAACATGCTGTATTTCCCTGAGTGGTTACTGAATTAACATCTGACACGAAGACGAAATGGATGTAATGTAATTAGATTAGAAAATTTCCTTTGCCATGAATGGAATGTTATAGAAAATTGACAGAAAGCACAGAATTCTGGGAAACGTACCAGCTGGTGAATGCTGTCAATGGCTCTGTTGTATTTGTCACACAGTCTCTGCATACTCTCAAAGCTGCAAGTTAACACACAATGTACTAATTATCCAACAACAAACATTAAGTGGAACTCATATTTGTATTAACCAAAGGCTGGGATTTAAAGAGGTCTCTGTGGTCTTATGGAGATTCAGACCTCTTGGTGTCATAGTCAATAAGAACGTAGTTTTCCATGGCCAGCTTAAGATCTGGAATCTCCTCACACACCCAACTGTACATAAACAGGAAGCGGGTTTAAGCTTTACAATGCATCTCATGCTGACAGACACGGACAAAGAAGTCAAACTTATAAACAGCTTACCGAATAGTTTCAATGATTTCATGTGCAGCATCATGGTGTTTGTCCTGGAATAAGAGAGGGAGAGAGTGAGAGAGAGAGAGAGAGAGAGAGAGAGAGAGAGAGAGAGAGAGAGAGAGAGAGAGAGAGAGAGAGAGAGAGAGAGAGAGAGAGAGAGAGAGAGAGAGAG
>JAZGTJ010000613.1:0-20574 GCA_036877575.1 Botia almorhae | reverse complement strand
GAGAGAGAGAGAGAGAGAGAGAGAGAGCTGTCAATGGCTGGCGAATGAAGGAAGTCTACCAGTCTACCATAGTGAACAGACAAATTCAACCATGAAACTTTGATTGCAGTGATTGACCGATATATCGGCCAGGCACAATTTTTGCCCAATATTTGGTCACTTAGATTAAACAGCATTGACTGATAATCGTTAAAATTGACTGATAATCGTTAAAATTTAAAAATAAATCGTTAAAATAAAAGCAATGGTTTCCCTTTGCATCAATTCTGAAGTCTTCAAATTTATCAACAGATAACACGCTTTGTTTTTTTGAGCCCCTGGCTATACAGTTAAACAAGTAATCTATCGACAACAAACACGTTACTACAACAAAAATGTGACCTTCCCAGTTTGTGTAGGGTCACTGCGCACAACTGTAGCACATTCCTGTGCTCACAGCCACCATCTGTGTATCGAAAAGGTGAACAAGTTCATCTGACACACGTGTTTGGATGAGTCCATCATGTTACCCTCATGACCAAATAAGTCTCCACTGGGTCTTATTCATGAAACAAGCAGAACAAATAAGCAAATGACACAAAAATGCAAAACATTTATAAAAACTATGTCAACTCAATGGGATCCACTTACACATGAATAAATTTATGAATGACTTAGCGTTCGACCCAGCTCATCATACGAGTTATTTTATATGTCTGATCCTTTAAGAACCCAGCAGAATGGCTAATAAGACCAATTTAGCCATTCCTGCATGTAAACAGCAGATATGACCCTGACGAACCCACTCGGGTCTGTCGTAACCGAGCAGTTTGAGCTCTACGGCTGCCTGACCCAGTGACCCACTTTCCGTCAACAGAGTCCAGAGAGAAACTCTGCCTGCCGGAGTGTGCCGCTGCTGGGCCTCGCTGCCTGGCTAGGCTCCTCCTCGTGCATTTTCCCGCTCAGCTGTGTTTCTGGCGGTTCTGAAGCTCATCCGCCCACTGTTGCTGACCAGCAACACAGCTACTGCACTGAGAAATAGCGCAACTCGAACAAGGGAAGTTATTCAAGCCTGTGCACAGAGCGGTTATGTTATTTCAGTGTTAAATGAAAACGCAAGAGTTGTTAAGACAGATGGCAGTGAGTGTGTGTGTGCACGGTGTGCTGAATGGGTTTGTGTGTGTGTGTGTGTGTGTGTGTGTAAGAGAACGGGGTGTTCCGGCAGTCTTGTGCACACAGCAACACCAGAGCTACAGCTAAAAATACCACCACAGCAAAAGGAGGGGGGGTTGGGGTTTGTAGGAAGAGAGCAAAAAATAAAACAGTCACGAGCAGCTCGTCACAAGCAGGCTTGGCGGTACAATTGACTCACAAATACATAAGCGGAGATTTCTTTCGATCACCTCATGTACCCTCTGTATGACTCACAAAGGGAGGTGTTTGTGTGTGTGTGTGTGTTTGTGTGTGTAGTGAGGAAATCACGCCTCACTTATCACTTCATCGAGGAGGCTACCTCACAGCTCAACCCTCGTACACGCGCGGGCGGGAAGAATCTGCTGTCATTTCTTGGCTGGGACAACACTAACGCCACACCTAGGTGTATTACAAGAGCTTTGTTATATTTAATTGGATCAGTGTCGTTTCTAACGGTTCTGAATAACGTTTAAGCCATGGGGAGTGTCTGTACTAACTGGACAGGTTAGGGAAGCTAAATTCCAGGTTATTAGAAGTGCTTGTTAAAGCAAGAGTGACTATTAAGAACAACTACTATTACTAGCTATTATTTTCCTTACTAGCTTATGCTAAGGGTTAGAGATTTGAACAAACTATCACAATCATGTGCATACAGACATAAACAACTTCCACAGCCAAATTTGGAGAAAATCATACTAAATTAGCTCCTGACATTGCATTATATGGAACCACTTGACGATGGAAGCATGACCAGATAAGCATGTAGACACACTAGCTTTAAGTGTAACAAACAGAATGCCAACGTGTGTCCAATGAGTGGTTGTGAAGGGATGTTACAGTAGTGTACTGTGGGGCAGAAGGAAAACAGTGAAGCCCACTGTTCGATAGAAAAGCCTCTCCTTTCTCCCACCCCAGGTGAGTGGGACGCTTTTGTCAAGCGCACAATGTGAAGCCATGAGGGAAAATGACACACTATTGGACGAGGACCGCCGACAGCCAATGTGAGAGCGGGAATAAAAGAAAACTCTCGCCTCGGTCTCTAAAAAACAATGAAATAAAAACAAACGGGTGGAGATTTCTGCATTCATGTACATGTCAACGAGAATAAGAAACAGTTCAGAAGAATACACTAATGATAGAAAAGGGAGGGGAAACAAATCTTTTAGCAGGAAGACAAAATGCTCCTATCTCACATCTATGCCTCATTTTTAATGTCTGCAGGCGTTAGTGTTAGTTCACCCTAAAAAGAAATTTCTGTCATTCTGTCAGTACTCGTCGTCATGCAATTTAATTTCGAACAATGTATGGAGAAACTTTGAACAACCAAACTACTGTTATGATACTTCTGTAGCGCTTTTATGGTCATTTTTGGAGCCCCAGTTTCCATTCACTTCCACTGTATATAAAAAAGACCAACAAGAACTTTCTTGTCAACTTGTATTCCACTGAAGAAACAGTCATAATTGGAGTGTAGAGACAAGAGGTTAAGCAAATGCTGACAATTCTTGTTTTATTTTTGGGTGAACTATTCCTTTGAGAGAACGAAGGTCCATAAAAGCGCAACCATCAACCCAGATTCACCAATTAACAAAACACGTCTCTGCCTAAACAAAAACGTGCGGGCCACATGTGTGGCTTGCCAAACACGGGAACTTTGTGACTGTTTACCTTTGAGCAGGGCAGAAATATGGCTCTCGATAGGTGGGGCGTCTTTCCCTTAACAGCCCGAGTCACTGACGCAAGTCATCCGAGGTCAACCGAGGCACTGAAACCGGTGAGGTCACAGCTCCAACATTACTCGAAACACATGAATGAAAGACAGGAGTTTTGGGTGACGCAGCAGACGCTCTGAAAATAGTCTGTGCTTCTGAGAAACCCACATTCTCAGGTCGCACAAAAAAGCCGATCTGTATATTAGGCGGTGGGAGGGACAGGCAAGACGGTCGCCTCCGCGGTAACCACAGCTTTTCATCTGCCCCCCATTTCCGCCCATGAGAGAAACAGCTCAGTCATTTGTGACGACGCTGACAGCAACATCAGAGGACTTTCCAAACCCATTCTTGTAACAAATGTAATATTTAGGAGGTAAATGCATCATATTTCGGTGACTAATACAGTTTGAAACCCATTCTACCAGATAAGTGTATTCCCTGTTGACATTTGCCATCGAATAGCAGAGCATATGTGCGTGCGGTGGGGGGTCTTATTCCACTGTCAGCTATCCAATTAAGTCACACAGCATCACTGGAGTTAACCACAGCGTTAGGATCACTGCAAATGTGCAACCAATGTACAACGCTTTCAAAAACAATACAGAAGACAGGTGTCTGGTCAGCCAAAATTCGATTTTCCACTCCAAAATGGTTTTCTTTTAAAGATGGATGTCTATTCAAACCACATTTTTATGACACCACAGTAAATGCAAGCAGATTTAGCTCCCTTATAAGTGAAGCAGGTTTTATAACTCTCTTGATGCACTAGTTACCACTAGTATGACAGTTTACGCCAAACCGCCTGAAGAATCTTACCCGGCGAGTTATTTTTCAAAGGAATTTCAGCCGTATGGGTTAGGTCGACATTTTGCCATTACATTCTCATGTATGCAGATGGCAACCAAAACAGCGCATATGGCAATGCACGGGTTGCCAAATGAGTAATCACATTTCAAAACAACAAACGTGCCACTTTTACAATACAATCGAGTCTTTAGATTAACTAATGTTATCAAGTTCTCTTTGCTAATAAGAATTAATGTAAAGGAAACGACTACGCTGTAAAAATACGATCCGGTTCACGTGACGGGACAAAAATAAGATCTAGCTGTCAATAAGACAGTAACAATATGGAGATACTGTCCCCTCTCAGTTCACTGCTCGCCTTTTGTTTAACACCCTTCGTCCGACATTCGGCCAAACAAAGCTCATCTGCCCATAATATATTTTATATAGTTTTTACGCGCATTTCTGACCCTTTCGTGCACTGTTTAGGTTATCTATAGTTTGTTAACTGTCGGTGTTGGTTAAAAATAGATAAAGTTAGCTAGCCCTGCTATAACTGTTAGCATGACGGCTAGCGCGAGTTTCAGTTTCCATAAATATTCATTGAAAAAAGCGAGTCACGTTCAATGTTTTGGCCTTGATTTGTGCTTTACTAGCAGTATAAATCTGTCATTCTTCTGTGAGTTACTGAGAAAAACGCTTCTGTATTTGACACATAAACACTGCTGTGCCAGGTTTAGGTTAGTTAGTGGCTGTGTCTCAAACCCTAACGAGTTCCCTACTTAGAAAATACAACGGCAGCACACAAGTTCGGAACGTCAGAATTCGCGTCATACGCGCGTGCCAACGTTTCATTCGAATCGAGCATGTCAAAATTCGAGTGTGTCAGAATTCGAATTCGATATTCGAACGCGCTGATATTGCCCAAACTGTTGTCTAGATAGGCAGTTCACTAGGTTTTGAAACAGTCACTGTTTGAGATGGCCAACTGGGTCAGCGGGATTCACACGATAGCAGAGTGTATTTATATCAAATATTGATGCGACTGTTAACCGCATCAGCGAAATAAATACGTACAAAGGATGTATCCCTTTTCAATACACCCAACTGTGTTCTTTCTGGTCTAAATAATATTTAATAGTCTTCTGATCACTTCACCGAACACATACACATATTTACAGATATATCTAGCACTTTCAGCCACTCTGGGTGATTTAAAACTAAGGTGTAAGCATGTACCCTGTAAAATGCTAAACAAGCAATAATCAGTCTGCACACTGTGTACTCTTTAAGATACACGTTGTTCTATACCATCCCGACCCACTTCGTCTGATCGCAAGGGAATCCCAGAGATGGTTTTGGTTTAAAATAAAGCAACAACCGGATTATTACTTACATATACAGGTAAGGGCCACGGGTAGCCTGCAGCTTCGGCTCCGACCGGCGACTTCAGCTTTAACTCCAGCTTCTCCCCCATTCTCCCCAATGCAAGCTAATGGACGAGACACATACACTAAAGGCTGGGCATTTTCTGTGAAAAACACCCGTTTAGCGCGATACGATCTTACGGAGGATATCTAAACGAAGTCTGGGGGTTGTTTTGACAAGCTGTGGCGTACGATATGGTCGATTTCTATCCGATCCGTCCCGGCGATTTAGAGAGAAAGGTCGATTAAGCCGAGCGGCTACTCCGTCTCAGCTGTACCGCCGCCATCTTGACCGGCTCGAGATGAAAAAATGCGTGCGCGCGTGTGTGTACGCAGGACGTACCAACACAAATAAAACGAAAGGGAGAGTGGAAATCGGTGTGTATGAAACGAAAGGGGCGAGGCGTCCGGGCTCTGACACATACATGGCGGGGATTTCTTCCCGACAACTTTCTCACATTGGCTGGGTACGGATGACACGGTTTGACAATTAACCGGGCAGTTTGAATCGGGTTGCCGGTGCCAATAACCGTTGAATGGGCGGGACGTACCATTTTGTAGCACATGTGTCGAATGTGAAAGGCCCATGTTTACTATGCGGATAAAGATCCGTTTTTTTTATTTTTAGGGCTACATTCAGCAGGTTAACACGATTTTCAAATACAAACTTGTGTAAAGTGTATAAAGATAAACTGAAATGAAAATATCAGACTTGAGGAAAATTTAAGAGCCAGGGGAAATTTACTGGGGGGGACCCTAGTTGTCAAAAGACCCTTCACGGATCATGATGACGCATTTCCGCCCTCATTTGCGTATTACATTTTTGTTTTAATTTTCCCAAAAAATAAAAATACACTATATAATTGTATGACACTATACATTGTGTTGTAATACAATTACAAATAGTTGTACAAGTGTACTTTATTCAGGAGCTTTCTAATACAGCTGTGGATACAAGTAGTACATTTTTTTTAATTGGTCTCCCACACACCTATATAGAAGTTTCCCCATAATATAGTCTGTTCCATGTTACAAACCCGGAAATGTGAAAAGGGCCCATTGGGAAGATCACAAGGGTCACATCTCAGTAACAAATGGGCAACACATTTGAGACAAGGTTCTGCTACACCTTGACAAAGTGAAACAAATGACAGAGTCTGTGACTCATAATTAAGCATTTTTGAGCAGAGGGTCTCTAAAAGCTAGCCAGGTATATAAACAACACAGTTGTAACTGCAACTAATAAAACATTATTTCAATTTAACGTAACATTAAAATAGCGTACTAATATACTATATAATGTACTGCACTGCTACTTGTTAGGGGAAAATAACTTGTTACCGGATTTATAGTACTGTTTTGTATAACAGTGCTGAGCTTCGCTGTAGCTCAGTGGTTTCCACGCAACACTAAATTGTCGTAAACAACCAGTCGTCATCCTTCCAATGACATCCTTCAAACTAACAAATATATATGAATAATAAACCCATTCTAATTCAAAACTCAAGCTATAGGCTATTAAAAAATACATTCCCACAATCCTGAGGGGGAAATGTAAAATTGGACTTGTGTAATTTGCGGGCTTGAGAAAACAGGAAAGACCGTGTTTAAGCTTGAGGGCGTCTTCTGTCAGGGGGTTCGGTGTTTGTGTGTAACGTGGGGATGAACGAGGACAGGGGCTGGGACAGAAGCAAATGAGCCAGGAACGAGGGGTTGGCACGTTGCCAGACTGAACTCACTGACTCTCCTGCAGCGCCCCTAAAATTGAGGCCAAGCAGCCCGAAGCCAAACGAAGCACTACCGAGCCAACTGGAGCACAGCGATGGATTTCTGAAGATATCACACTTGGCATTCCCACCCAGTGCCCTTGTAGCGTACGTTCAACATCTGTCATAGAAAAACCCATATTGATTAAACACCGACCAGTTTTTGTATCTTGGGCGAGTTTAAAGAACTACATAACCAAATAACACATTCCAAACTCCTTTAAACAGTTACCTAGTCCCCACGGTGTAGTAACGAGACAGTTGTTTGAGTTTAGTTGGGTTGTGTTATAAAGCCTGTGCTGCCATCTATTGGTCAGTGATTGAACACAATCTACATAAGTTATTGAAAATATTATAGAACAGTTTGGCTCCAAGCCCTTTAAACTCACCTGCCTGTAACCTTCTAGTAATCTTATAGGCTGGATTAGCCTGTTTAGGTGGATCTGATCAGGGGTGGAGCTAAACTCCATGAAGTTGTTCCTCGACAGCCAGTGTTAAGAACCTCTGTTGAAGGATGGGCATTTTGTAACAATTTCATGGGAAATGGCTTAGCTGAACCCAAAACAATGCTACAATAAAAAACCAAGTAAACAGGTAAGAGATTCCAAGAATTTTATTGAAATATCAAGATAAATTTCAGCCCCAGTCCCTTATGGTTTCAAAAAGCGCGCTTTGGGTTTTAGCGTTGACTCCATTCCAAAGCTCCCCGTTCCCTTTATATTCTTTATCTATTCACTTATATTTTTCTGTGCTAAAACAGCAACATATTTCATTTGATGCAAACCTATACAACAGGTCATTTGGCACATTTTCCTCGGTTGTCTCGTCGTCAGAACAATTATAAAATGTTCCAAACGTCATTCACATTCTTCATTAACTTGTTGCATCATTTTCGGACCGTTTTCAGGTAACTCAAAAGACCATAACCGAAGTTACGCGTGATCAGTGTTCAAAAAATACTTCATGGTTTTCAGAAAGTTGTGTCTTAACATTAAACCATTTACATTCACACTTTGTTTTTGTCCCCACATTTGCCATCAACTTTAAACTGGGCTTCTAAAGATGGACAGTCGCAACACTGAACTAATGCTACCCAGATCAGTTCAGAAGGGGCAATTGTATAGATTTTTGGCTTTGATTTTTCTTGAACATTGAACAGTGTAAAACCACTGAAAACACAGGTCTTTTTTTTACCTCTTTTGTCTTTAAACAGTCAGAAAGCATGCTTACACAAACGGACAAGGCAAGTGTCTCCTTGCAACAAAACCCAGGTAAGGAGTAAGAGCAAGAAGCTGAGCAAAGTGCTGAATTTTAATATTTAAACATAAAAGTTCAGATATCAGATGTACAACTGATGCTTCAACAGGATCTGACAAATGAGCAACTTGTGGTTGAGCTTCCACGAGGCAAAGACCACAGTAACGTGAGGAGATCCTACTGGAATACGTCACAGGTTTGTAATAGATCCTCGGCAGACAGGTACGCTGGATAGTGAGCACTTCCCGATGAGATATTTTGAGTGACCGATGCACTGAATGGAATTTAACAGTCATCTCGGGAACGTGGAGGAAAATACTGTCAAAAATGGCGGAGAACCTACAAATGCTCAGTGTTCAAGCAAGTGTGACCTGCTAAAGGGTTAAGACAGTAGAAGACATTAGTGAACGCGTGTATTTCAGGTCTTCTTTGCCGTCGTTAAAGGGATACAATCACGATTTTTTGGAAGAACGCCATCAAAAATTTGGCCGCAAGTGTCCGGACCTCACGTTACAGTCACACTCATAACTAGCAATACTGTAGATACGAGAGATGAACCACAGCTTAGAAGAGGCACAAGGTTCCAAGATTTGGCCACATTCCTTTCCAAAGACACAACTATTTTGATGCTCTTTTGGAACGTATTTTTCGAACGATTGTGATAGTGATTTTAAACTGAGACGAGCCAATGGGTGAGCTCGCCTCATTCTGGTTGATATCTACAGAGCTTCGGGCCAAAGTCATAAAATATTGCATTGTAACCTGGAGCAAAGATGTGTGAACACTGTAGTGCTCCCATACTTCTGGAATGGCAAGTTCAACCCTGGTCTACCACAACTGCCCAAATAAATGAGTCTCCATTGTAGCTTAATACTGATACTCTGAGAGCTTCTACAGAGAGGTTCTCTCACTCTGGTAGAAGTTCAGTCACGTCCATTGCACATGGTCTAGTGTGTAGCACAAAATAAAGAACCAGAGATGCCAAACCGTGCCATACACTACAGCACTCAAAGAAAACATTGCTGATGGGCAAAGAAAAGTGTACTGCGTTTGGGATCTCTTAAAATCTAAGGCAGCTTTTTGCATAAAATACTGACTATTATTCGGAAAGTAAAGACCAACCTGGTTGGAAAAGATGTTTAGCATTCATACCAAAGGAGTGTGAAACTATAATCGGACTGATGTATCCCTATGGAAGACAAAAAAGACGACAAAATAAATATAAAAGAAAATAAAACAGAGTTTTAGAACCTTCCATTCCATTCCATACAGAAAAGATATCTATTTAAATTTTTCCTCTTTCTAAATCTGTTCCTTAAAGTATCAGGAAATTGGGAATTGCCTAATCCACGTCAGTGTGGTTATCCCTGTTGGGTAAGCAAGGAAAAGAGCAAAATCTCCGAAGAACGATTTTTCTTTCACGCTCCGAGACCTTCGAACAGGGAAAGGAGTCGGCAACCAACCCCCCACGTGGCTATCCCATAATGCATTAGGCTACACAGGTAAGCTTGGCCAAATACGCCCCAAGTCCCATTAAAATAAAGAAAATTAAATTCATGGGACTATACTGTCCTCACCAGAGCACTTGGCTCACTACAGGAAAAAAAATCTGTTTCGTGGCATTTTACATTAGAGCAACTTGTTTTTAGAGCAAGCCAAGAAAAAAACAACATAATCCAGTTTCTTTCTCTCTCAAAAGAGAACGAAAGATTAAGAGAAAACAAGACAAAAAAATCGTGGTATTAGTGCCAGTTTTGAAGTTGCTGTTGATCATATTCTGCTATCAGTTTTTTAATATGTGCCAGTTTGTTGTGTAGATATTCACAGCGATTCTTCTCTTGGCTATAGTTTGGATTCGTCTGTGAGGAGAGAGAGAGAACATAATCGATACCTTAAAAGACAAACACACAGACAAACTTTCTGCATTTTAACTATTTTAAACAATTTATTATTTTTTATTTTATTTTTATAAAATTGACAAATAATGACACTCAAAACGAGGTTTTGCTCGGATTTGCTGACTTTTGGGCATAAACTTGTCCCAATATATGGTTAAGTAAACGCACACAAAAAACCAAGGATAATCAGTTTACCTTTTTTATTTTGCGATACTCCTCCAGTATCTGATTGTGGATTGTCTGTGAAAAGAGAAAAACAGATCTTCACAACCGTGTTCCCAAATGTGGTAGTTCTGAATGTGCATCTATAAGGAGTCGAAAACAAGCCATAATCGCCGGTTTAAAGCATATTGAACTGGGATGTTTCTACAATAAAGTTAATGGAAACAGGCTTGTACAATAGAAGGCTTTATATAATAGATTATTGCCACACAACCAGGGTCAGTAGAATTGGGGCAGTCTGGGTCTCATGGCTGTTTCTTGGGATCGAATCAAACGACCTTCCGATTTTTACCTCTGAGGGTTGCTGGTTTGATTCAAATGCGATTGTTGGGTCATTTAACAGCTTGTGCGTTTCATATTTCACCACATGATAGTCATGGACTTTCGCCCACTCATAAAATCTGACAATTTTAACAGATTTGCATATCCTTACACGTGTATAAATTCATAAAATGGATGGCGCCAGTGCCAAAATCTGATTGCATGAGGCTGTTCGAAGCAGTTGTAAGTAGCTTTAATACACATGCGTTTGACAGCCAATCAATTCTGTATTAATTTTATTGGACCAAGTTGCTACAAACAAACTCATGGCTTTAAAATTTAGTAAATAAACAAAAGCATTACTGGAAACAGGGCCATTCAAATAAACAATACTTAATGACATGCTGCTTCGGTTATTTAACATTATTGGCACAAATCAGTTGTTTGCGTAGCTAATTTCTTTGTTATTCTCCCAGGCGAGATTGTTTTTCTTTCCCTTGATGCTTTCTCATAAATGTTTTTCCCAAATTACCGAGCCATCCGCTTTTGACATGAAAACAATGACGATGAGTCAACTGCACCTATTTCTCATTTCCCGGACGACAATGACTACTGTTGGTGTATTACAAATTAATAAAAAACGAGGAAGTCGTAACGACACGAGCAGATGGTTACAGTGCGTTTCTGACCGCAGGAAGTACCGAGTGTGAGTCAGCGGCTGTTTACAGAGAATATTAGTGGATACCTTGTACTTATCTGTGCCTTGCTGGAGTTGTTTGAGCTCGGAGTCGAGTATAGTGAACTGTCGGGTGATGCTCTCTATCCGCGCATGTAGGCCTCTGTATTCGCTGTACTCTGCGTTGAAGTCGTTCTTGTAACTTTGACGTTGTTCTTGCGAACTTATCTCCTTGTACTTTCTGTTAAGGAAACAAACCGGAAAAACAGTTCGATAAACATAACAGTTTAACGTTAATTTCATTCAGTTGCATAACGCAAGCTACGCATTTCGCGCAACAAAAAAGCACAGGACACGAAGATTCTAAACTCTCTACGTCAAACAATTCAGCCTTTTCTATTAAGATGCAGAGAGGTGCTTACAATAAATAGTCTGCTGTCTCCGACGAAGACGCAGGAATGCTGGAGCTGTCGCACGTTCCGTTCAGACCTGAAAAGAGAAAAGGGGATTTTCAAGGACGTGGTGATTCTACAGACCGCAGAAGATGGGCAAGGACGCTGCTCAATGACATCAGCCGGGCGCTCAAATTGTGAGGGGAAAGAAAACTGTCGTCGTCATAGAAGAAACATGAGCTGAATAGGAATGTGTAAAAGTACATTCTCAAGATAGGCTAGTTGGTGGGTTACCCGAATGAATGGTTTATTAATTCATGCAAAACTGGAGCTGGTTTGGACTGATATCAGGTGTGTTTTATAAACATCCGTGTTGTACAGCGTTTACAAAAGATATGCATTAAAGGTGATATATTTAAAGAATTTAGCGTTCAGTTTAAAGATAAATTAGAATTAGATTTGAGCGGAACAAAAGATCACATTATACACCCTTAAGAATATAAATGGGTCATGAGGTCAGAAACCACCTCAGACATAATAAACGATTCAAAGAAACGGATCCACACCTGTGCTGCTGTCACTCGTCGTGATATCGCAGGTTCGCCTCTGATCCGAGTTACGTGCGTCCTCAACTTTCTGCTCTTTCTTCACATCCCGCTCTCTGTCCCGGTCTCGTTCCTTGGCCTTGTCTTTATCCTTGTGTTTTTTGGACTTCTTCTTAGACTTCCCGTGCAGAGAGGGCAGAGCGGACCTGCCCTCAGAACCTTCCAGGCCAGCGTGGGCCGGGGACGTGGAGCCCCGCCCTTCCCCCTGCGCCGTTGAGCGAGGTGCAAATGATGGAGGTTGACTTAATCGTTCCGCCACTGCAGCCTCCTGACTCTCGCAGTCCCGGCCGTTGGAGTCGTTACTGCAGTCAGAAAGTGGATCGAAGGGTCGGGGGATCTCCAGCGGAGGGACGTGAGAGCTGGAGGACTTGTCTCCCACTTGGGAACTCATTGAGTCCTTCCCATTGGACGAGCTCAGTTTGCCATTGATGAGCCCTGTGGACTTACTGGCTAGATGTGATATTCGGGGCTTCTTATTGGCCAGGGGATCGATAAAGTCCACGGCAGGTCGTTTCTGCTGGATGTGAACAGCAACAGTCAGTCAAACTGAAGCTGCTTTAATAGAATTAAATAGTAAAGGGACGTTCACACCGACAGCAATTAAAAAGTTACTTTGCTGTTGATACTTTCTGTTCCTACTAATTTAATGTTGAATTACCATGTGACATCAGACTCAGAAATAAACAGTCGATGAGGGTCTTATCTTCATTAATAAATAGTCTCTTTAAGCTTCTTTAAAGACAGCTTGGAATGGCATTTAACTTTCATAACGTAGGTACTGTACCGAGCGAAACGAACAATTGAGCAGAAACTCAACTTGATCCACTGGAGGTTTGATTGGGCCGTGAAAAGTGGGCGTCGATATTATTGGCTAACATTTTTCAACGCCCACGCAGGCTTAGTTACATCGGCAGGAAAGTTGTTTCAGAGGCGGGGACGTTATTACATTGATGAAAGATTTTGAAACATGAATCATGCAAACTAAGCAGGGAAATATCAAACGTTCTCACAACCGAAACGCCATGTTTGGAACAGACCTATTCCTGCAGTTCTGGACAGGATATGACAGGTTTATGAGAAGATGGAAGAGGGCTGACCTGAGAGGGGGAGCTGCTGGCCGGCTCTTTCTGCGGGCTGACCGGGCTCTCCCCTGGAGCCCCACTCTGAGGCTTACACAGTTTTCTGTGGAGGACAAAAGAAAGAACCACCAGTTTTAAAAATATTACCACAGAAAATGCTTTACCTGTCAACACTTACTGGAAAACTGCCTTTGTGAGGTCATAAAACCTGACTAATCCAAGTGCTGAAGGGCTGTACTGTAGATTTGTTTGAGACTGCACTAATTAATCAGTTTTCATGTAAAAAATAATGACTAAATTATAACTACAAAATGAAAATGGATCAACTTCAGGTGTCATGGATCTCTACAAAATCAGTGTTTTCGTTTCGTTCTTATGAAAACATTAAATCAACAGTTGTTCTGCAATTAACCTCACGTTATTTAACTGAAACAAGTAACCAGTGTCATGCAAGTTCATAAATAAGGTGGAAATCGCCAGATATTTTGGTGTTAATACTATGACTCTAAAACCTCCTAAATGCACCTAATTTAGTTTTAATTTATTTAGTTCCTTTTTGAAGGAACAAAAACAGCATACGTTTAAATTATTAATGCCTTTAGCCAGCAATGGCACGATTTGATTAGATGCGATACAGAATACCTGTTAAGCTTCAAAAAGATTTTGCCTAACAAAAACGGCAAACAATTTAATCATTTACAAATTATTATTGGATAGAAACACTCTCTATTTTCTGATAAATGAGGGACTGTCTATAGGAATACTGTATACTGTGTACTAAATGTTGAGCATGGACACCTGTACACAAATATTTTGACTATACAATTTGAGCCACTAGTTAGTGCACTATTGAGGTTGTGAGGTTTGTTGCATATCATGTGGCTACGTCAACAGGGGGCAGTATGACACAGAAACCATTCATCTGCGCTTACAAGCAGGTGGGGGTGAGCATGAGCTGCTTCGCGGTCCATCCAATGGTGTGTGCCCATGCATGGCCGGACCTTGGACCCATGCCACCCACACGCACAGATCAGCATGTGCTAGAACAGGGTTGCATCACTAAACTCCTGACTGCACATCATCTACGACTCCTGCATGTCAGCCGGGCGTTCCCGGACAGATGGAAAAGTGGGCGGGCCCGAGGGGGGTGGTGGGAGCGCGGACGTAAAAGGGCTGATAAGCGTCACGCAGAGGTTCGAAGTGCGCACCTGCGTGTTAGGCGTTTACTCGCGGCAAATATTTTGTTTGGAGCAGATAACGCGCCGCACAGCGTTTCTCCTGCTTGGCGCGTAGCGCAGCCTCTTTAAATTTAGCTCACAGGGGCCAGCGTTCCTCTAGCAGGGTTCACAGGAACCAATTTTGAGAAGCAGACAGCAGTGCTACTGTTAACATTTACCAACACTACTTTCACATCACCTCTCGCAGACAGAAGGGAAAGTTCACTGTGCCGCCCGACTCAGACGCAAAACAAAGCCATATTGTCCGACAGGCAAACGAAAGGCGTTTGCCGCGGATTCGCGGCACGACAGAAGGTTGTCATCAAAGCTGCATAATGTAGATGCAGAAATGCAATCGCTCGGAGACGAGCGGAAACCCAAACTTACCGTACAAGAATTCTCTTCAGAATCTGCTGGTCCACTTCGGTGTACCCGGGCCAATCTTTCTGAACGTCCTTAAACATACAATCCTTCAATGTGAAGGTGCCGTCTTTACTATTTAAGTTAGCCACCTAAAATCAGCCAGGAGAGAAATGAAACAAAAGGCTTTAGTCTTTGGTTTTATAGAGTACAAGTGCTGTATTTCAACACCAGTGCAGAAACACACAAACCACTATTACAATGTTGTGTCAAATGGCCTCTGTGTTCAGTACGGTGTGATGCGACCTGGTTGAGAAACCAGGTCCAAGCCTTCTGAATGGTCCAAAAGGACTAAATCCGTTCTAAATAAAACCTAAACCTGGTACTTTGGCAATGCTCGGAATAGCATGCTACCATACTGCTCATACTATTTTTTGCAATATGTATACTGTGCGCATACAGCATAGCCCATGCGACAGCGAGTATGCTCGGAATGGCACATTACCATATTACTTCGACTATGCAGTAAATGCAAAGCAAACATCCCGCAGAAACGATACGCTACTGAATCTGAAATAGAAATGATTCTACCCAAGTTGCGGATTTGCAGGCCAAATTACACTTCATAATTTAAAAAACAAAATCCATGGTACAATGGTACATGGTACACAGATAAAAAGTCAGTGTACCATGAAATAACAAATGACGCAACAGAAAGACACATCGTCTATTTATAGTCCGTCTTGGCTGGTTGCGCACAAAACAAACATACCTGGGCAACCGAATACATTTTCCCTAAACATGGAGTACAAAACAGCACACTGCGTGGGATGCCTTTTCCCACAATGCAATGCATGGGACCTGACCTTTCGTTTGCAAAGTAACGAAATAGGATGCTTTAACAGCTGGAATTTAACAGCCATTTCAAGTCAAGCAATAAACATTTAGATTAAGTTAAAGTAATAATATATAGTCATATGAATTTGAATATGAATTTAAGGTACAGACACAACAAAATTTAGTTTGTATAGCCGTGTGAATGTGAATCAGTGTAAACAAAAACCTGTTGCAGGAGGCTGTCCAGCATCTCCTTGTCCTGAGGAGAGAGGCCGTCCTTGGTGAGCCGCACCAGGAGTTCGGGTTTGCGGTACGGTTTAAGGGCCAGTAAATGCACTAGCCGTTCCCTCAGCGGCCGCGGTGGGGTCTTTCTCTGACTGCTGGAGATAATGACGGGCCGCGAGGTCCGTCGTGACGGAGCCACGTCAGACACGCCGGTTATGGGCTTCCGGATCTGCACCCGCTTACCTAAGCAGCACAGAGTAACAAACTACCGGTCAAAAAGGGCACGTTTAATTTAAAGCTGAAGTGTGTAATCGTTTTATACAAATGGAAGGGCAAAAATTAAAGCAAAAACTTTTAGGGGATAGTTCACAAAATTTACATTTTCCATCATTTACTCACCCCTATGTCATTGTAAACCTATATGTCTTTTTCTTCTGTGAAACACACAAGAATATTTTGAGCTATATACGTCTCTGTGGTTTTGTGTCCATACAATGTTCAACAGGGGTGCCACTGTTGTTTGGTTACCAACCAGGACCTTTTTTAAAGAGCAGGTATCCAATTTCCATATGGAGGACATGACGCAGGCTTAACTTAACCCGTGTCCCTGGAAACATGACAGATCATGTGTGTCCATGTGCCCCCACTGCTGCGTCATGATTCCGGCGCATGAACATAATCTAACAGGCCAAACGGTTATAAACAACGACATGATTTATTCACCAGAGCAACAGAAATGTAGTAAGTATTTTATTTTTATTAAGATCACAGCTTTGCTCCAGTGAAGTAATGATGTTTCTGGGCAGGTTTACTTCAGTCACCGGGGTTCTCTGTAATATTTTTAGGCGCTGTCATCAGCAAGCGTTGGAACAGACAGATTCGTAAATTATGCAGCATGCTGAAGCTCCAGACATGGAGACGCAGCCTCAAGCGAAAACGGATCAAATTCTGACCAGCAGACTGCCAGTTAATCTGATCAAGCTTTCATAGCTCGCATTCGAATCTTGCTCCCTCAGACGCGACACAACAGGTTTGATGTCAACAGCAATGATAAAATGGCTAATAAATAAATACATTTAGCTCACCTTGCACAAAGCTTTTGTACGGCTACAGAACTACACGAGTTGTATGGACTACACTGATCAATGCAACCATGTTGTTTTTGTCATTTTATAGCTTATACAGAAATGACCCTCCGCAACGTTCTCCAAAACATTTTCTTGTAGGTTTCACCTAAGAAATACACGTTAGCTCGTAACAAGAAGGTTTGGTGAACTATCCTGTAACTGAAGACATTCAGACATTCGGTCGACACACATTTGACCTTTAGTTACGGGTTGCACACTTGCCCCACACTTACCCACGTATCGCCCGCCGGGCTTGATAACGATGGCCCCGCGGCTGCGGGTTTCCTCCTCGGCCTGAGCCATGCTTTGCCTGGCTTTCTGGTAGGAGTCATCTGTGGCACACACCGTGATTTTATCCTGGATCCCTCCCAAGCAGTCCAGCTGTATGCTCCCTTCACTGGAGAAACGCCAAACAAATAAACGATCAGAACAAACTCAAAACGACCAAACGCATTCCAAACAAATAAGTAAACAAACCAAGAGACACTCCAGATGAATTAGCGACCGAAACACGCTCATAACGAATAAACAAACCACGCTCCAAACGCACTCCAAAAATAAACCGTGAAAACCGAAGGTTCCGTCGCCATCAGCATTTACAAGCCTGTTTAACATTTTCAAATAAGGGCGGTCACGACTCGACTGTAATCCGGGTGGTCACAGGCACAACCTCAATAGGGATAAGAAGAGTAACACCTGTACGGTCACATGCCGTGGCTTTTAAGAGGCGCCACATGACCGGTTCATCCATCCTGAAAGGCTGCCAAATGCCGTTTAGCTGTGCTTGCCCTGTCCATCCTAGACGCAAGCAGCACAAATCGCTCCTTCTAATCAATAAAGCAGTCTACACAGGAAGGGTCCACTGCGTCGCGCCTTCGGCTGACTCGAGTTGTTTTACTGTTACCGTGCTGCAGACCAACTCCATCCTCTTTATTTGACGTCTATTACATGTCTTAAATAAAAATTTCACTTACAATTTTCAATCGATCAATTAAAATCTTTCGTTTCTAAACGTAAGTATGCGCAGTCGTAGCATTACGATCTAAATTTAATTGTTTTTTTAGTAAAGCTGCATGCATAGCTATTCACTCATTATCTGTTGCTAAGCTCATAGAGAGCTTACAGCTGATTGGCTCTCTATTGTCAGAGTATAACAACCTCCTTCACCTTTGAGCAAGCACACAATCTCAGATCTTTCCATCTAATGTACTTTTTGGATAAAAGCACCAGCTAATTGACAAATTGGCCAATTAGGTGCTGTAACTGGCTAAAGATGGTGAAATGTTGGATTAATTATTTAAACAAGAGCCAATAAAACATTAACACACAAACCAACAAAACAGCAGATCGAAAGAACATTCTTCAGCTCAGACGTCCTCGTTCAAAGATTTGACAGCTCTCATCTCACTATAAAGTCACAATGCTTTCATTAAGATTTGGGCAATGAGATAAAAAGCTGCAATACTGGTTTCATGCTTCAGGACTGGAGATTTAACGCTGAATTCCACCGCACAACTTTAGCACCGATTTGCGGTTGGGCGTGTCGGGCCCCATGTGCAGATTTTGGGCAGCCCGAGTAATATCTTGAACTCCCGTAGCGTATGACACCCCACGACTCGAACTCGGTTTGAAATGACTTTACAGTCATGTAGTCTGTGATATTCAGTCGCTTAGTGTGCGACGGCCAATAGTTTCAAATCTGCTCCAATTTTTTAAAAGCTTTTAAAAAAATAAAAGGTCACACAATAACTGAACTGATCCTCAACTGACTCCTCATTACAAACATCAGAGGACATGAAACCCAGCAGAATGCATTTAGATTCAAGTCCTTTCTCTCTCGTTTTGTTGGACTATTGGCCAAATTCAATTTATTCTCTGTTCTGGTGTTCAGCTGGAGCTGAACAGTAGCGGGAACAGATGGCACTTGTAATGATGTCATGGATGCAATCACAAAGAGTTCTCAGCGTTGGACAAACTCGGATAGCATCAATTAAATGGGTTTCCATGGCAACTTTCCCCATGCAAAAAACGACATGCTCCAGAACGCTTGAACGCGGTAGTGATCGCCACGCTACCTTAAGCGCACAAATCCGTCCTCGCGTTTGAATAAAAACCCACGTGTGCTACCTGTCTTACCTTGTAATGTACTGCTGAATGCAGTCGAAGCTGCCCTGGGGGTTGTCCTTCCCCACGT
This sequence comes from Botia almorhae, assembly GCA_036877575.1. Classification (NCBI taxonomy): domain Eukaryota; kingdom Metazoa; phylum Chordata; class Actinopteri; order Cypriniformes; family Botiidae; genus Botia; species Botia almorhae. The sequence continues at coordinate 1,360 of JAZGTJ010000613.1, read as the reverse complement.
TGGACAGGTAGAACGTAAACGTTCGGAGCTCATTTGAATTCTCTGACTGCGGTATTGAGATTTTCTGTTGACAGAAGAGAGTAGCAGCCAATATAAGCACCGAGACGAGAGCCCATCGCTCATTAAAAGCGGTGGGTTTATTCAATCTGGAAAACGCAGAGTTATTTAAACCATTTTAGATGTCTGGTTAATTTTACACGTTTATACCTGTTAAGACAAGACAATTAACATACAAGTTAAACACTTCATTAGCATAGCAAAGGCCATGACAGCCAGAGTCCTCATTATATTAGAAAGTGTTGACCAGCATTAAAAAAAATAAATAAAAAAAATCACTTCATGTTCTGTGGAACAAAGTCATACAGGTTTAAAACAACAATGAATTTTTGTTGGCCCGTTTCTGTGACGATTTTATAGCAGGAAAAATGTATGTTCCAACCAATTTTTGCTAAAAATGTTTCGTTTAAAAGCAGGGTTGGCAATTTTTTGGGGCGATTTTCAGCTTTGAAAGCATAAGATCCTGCCCTCTGTTCAGGGCGACCTCCCCGAGCCACACCTCTTACAATAGTGCACGGAGGCATGCAAAAACACAGTTTGACAATTAAGCGAGACATCCTATCATTGCAATCCTACCGAATGCAATGATTGGTCGACTTTACTGTCCTTATCCTCCACAGAAAACAAACATTTTCACCACTTACTGATTGCTATCAAGATGTGAAGAGACGTTCAACCAACATTTTTAGAATGTTTCTGAAAAGATCGCCGACCCTGCCTTTAAGACTATGCATTTAAATCTAGCTGCATTAGTCGAAGTGACCTGGCATTAGAAGCCCTGGAGGTGCGGAAACAAGGAGGCGTCGATGTGATTTGGGTTACATGTTTTTAATGCTCACAGGCTGAGCGTCGACTTGCAATGGTGGATCCCTGCAGCGTCAGAGAAAGAACACGGAGAACCGTAAGACACACACACATGGTTTACCAGGACTCCCCTTAGACTTAACGGTTTTTATACTGTACAAACTGTATATTCGATCCCCTAAACCTAACCCTCACAGAAGACTTTTGGCATTTTTATTAACAAAGATTCACAATTTCGTATGTTTTTATTAAGCGATTTGGTTTACGAGGACACAGGAAGTGTCCCCATAAGCCATGTTTACATTGTTCTACACATCACTATATACATTTGTGTCCTCGTAAACCACATATTCAAACACCCATCTACCCCCACCACACACACACAGACACACACAGGCACACACACAGACGCACACACACAGACGCACACACACAGACGCACACACACAGACGCACACACACAGACGCACACACACAGACGCACACACACAGACGCACA